>JAKCPI010006246.1:0-39900 GCA_023213315.1 Euborellia annulipes
AATTTCCACCATTTTATTTTCTGTTCTCTTTCCTTTTCTGTCCTATTGCACAGTCCACTATCACAGGTCGATGTTGACTAGTTACACCCTCGCCTTTTATAACTTTGCAGTTATTTACCTCTCCTAGCTGTGTCCTTCTACAAAGAACATAGTCTATCTGACTCTCTGCTCGGCCGCTTTTGTATGTCTCATACTGATCTTTAGTTTTCTTAAAATAAGTGTTTATCACAGCCATGTCAGCAGCCCCAGCAAAGTCGAGTATTTCTTTCCCTTCCGCGTTCCTCATCCCTAGTCCCCAGCCCCCATCTCCCATTCTATTACCTCCCACATGTCCATTTAGGTCTCCACCAATAAAACATCCCTCTTCCTTAGGAATTTCTGCCAATTCCTCATCCAGCCCTCTCCAAAAATCTACTTTTTCACTTTCTTCACAGCCTGTCTGCGGTGCATAAGCGCACACTATGTTTAGAGTCGTGACCCCGCATTCTATACCCACACTCATAATTCTATCATTTCCCCTGTTCACCCTGACCAGCTGTTCCTTTAAGTCTCTGTCTAGAATAATTCCCACTCCATTTCTCTTGGCTTTCTGTTGGCTCCACTGTAGAATAATTTATATCCATCACCAAGTTCCCTGGCTTTGTCACCTCTCCACCTCGTTTCTTGCACACACAATGCCCTAATCTTTCTCTTTTCCATCAGATTTGCCAGTTCTCTTCCCCTTCCAGTCATGCTACCAACATTTAGAGTTCCTAACCTAAAGACTATCTTCTTTAGCCCCGTCCGTCCATAACGGCGTAGCCTTGGCCCACTTGTCGCAGGGATCAGGCGAGGTCGCTGCTGTGTGTCGCTTAAGGGGTACGCCCTAGCCTTTACCGTATAATCCGAATATATGTTCATCATTTTGGTTTTGGCAAGGAGTTTTTACAGTCGGATGCCCTTCCTGCCACTAACCCTCCCCATTTTTCCGGGCTTTGGACCGGCACCGAGTTGAGCTGGTTTGCTCCCCAAGCGGCTGGATTGAATTTTTAATAACTTATATTACCTTAAAGGTATTATTTTTTTTATTTATGCTTAAGATATTTCTATTTTAGGAAAAAAAGAAACTTCAAAAAAAAAAGAATATAAGAAAGAAGACGAAAATAAGAAAACTCAGTCAATTTCCAAAAAAAAATTTCAACCGAAGAAGAAGTTTTTATGTGAAATCTGTTCTAAACGATTTAATCAAAAATCGAATCTCAATACACATTTACGAATTCATTCTGGTCAAAAAGAATATAAATGTGAAATCTGTTCTAAACGATTTAATCAAAAAGCTCATCTCAATACACATTTACGAATTCATTCTGGTCAAAAAGAATATAAATGTGAAATCTGTTCTAAACAATTTAATCGAAAATCGAGTCTCAATACACATTTACGAATTCATTCTGGCCTAAAAGAATATCAATGTGAAATCTGTTCTAAACGATTTAATCAAAAATCTCATCTCAATACACATTTACGAATTCATTCTGGCCTAAAAGAATATGAATGTGAAATCTGTTCTAATCAATTTAATCAAAAATCTTCTTTAATCAGACATTTAGTAATTCATTCTGGCCTAAAAGAATATGAATGTGAAATTTGCTCTAAACGATTTAATCGAAAATGTCATCTCAACGCACATTTACGAATTCATTCTGGTCAAAAAGAATATAAATGTGAAATCTGTTTTAAACAATTTAATTACAAATCGAATCTCAATAAACATATACTTATTCATTTAAAAAAAAAAAAAAAATATTAATTTATAGAAAATAATGAAATATACTGAAATTATTAATGTTTAAAATAAGTAAGGATTTCTCTTGTTATTAATATTTAAACAAAAATATATTTTTGTAGGATCACATGACGGTTACCTAGAAATTCCCATGTTGTTTGTGAACAAATATTTATATTTATATTTTCTATTTTGCTAAACAGTTTATGTTTCATTTTTCTTGAAGAAAGAATTAAAGTCTATTTTATAAAACAACTTTTACTTTATTTGAGTCACTACATACGGTTTGACTCAGAATTCCTTTCACACACCGCCATCTGTGAAAGGAAATCTAGTTTTCCGAAAATTTGCAAGGCTTAGTGCACCGGGAGGCTTCTTTCCCGAATCTTCGATCGTACCAACAGATGCTGCTGTCCCCTTTCTTAATTTCATTTCTTCCACGCGAAACGCTTCGATTTCTTGCTGGACGAAAATCTCTAAATCTACTTCTTCTCATGTCAGCAACCTCAACCGTCATTTCTTCAACTTACGCTTGGAGTTTCTTGATAGTTTCGGAAAGGTGTTGAACACTCGAACTACAGGACGCACTCGGATCCCTGTTGATTTGATTTAGGGAATCATGTGAGGAAACTTCTTGAATTCTATCTGCCATGATCGCCAAACTGTCCAGTGGATCACTACTTGAAGTTAAAATTGCCTTAGTTTGAGAAGGAAGACGTTGCATCCAAAGAGATTTCAAAACTTCATCGCTAATTTTTCCAGCTGACAATTCCGTCATCTCTCTTAGAAGACTTGATGGCTTCTTGTCACCCAAATCCAAATCCGTGAGTAAGCGCTGCAACCTCTTTCCCTCTGATTCAGCAAAACAATCTTCTAATCTTTTCTTAAGAGTCACATACATATTATTTTCTGGTGGATTGAGAACAATATCACTAACTTGCTGAAGAATATCGCTCTCAATTGTGGAAACAATATAATGAAATTTGGTTGCATCAGATCTAATTCCAGCTGTCATGAACTGAGATTCAATTTGGCAAAACCAAAGCTGCGGATTTAACTTCCTTCCAAAAAGGGGGAAGCTTTAAAGAAACTCTCGCAACTTCCCTCGAAGCTGAAGTGGTAGCAGTAGTCTCAGTAGAATTTTCCATAATAAATCAAAACAAAAAAAAACAATTCAAATAAGATAATCCGTTCTTCGTCGGGGTCACCAATTATGTAGTGACTCAAATAAAGTAAAAGTTGTTTTATAAAATAGACTTTAATTCTTTCTTCAAGAAAAATGAAACATAAACTTTTTAGCAAAATAGATTATGGATGTGCTATAAAGATAAACTATTATGAAGATTAAAATATTAAAAATAAACAAATTTTTCATTTATGGAAATATCTTACTATTGAATACATTAAATTATATTTTGAAGATTTTCGCTCGATCAGATTTATAAGGAAAGGACCAAAGAATAAAAGCCAGCATTTGATGGACCCTCTCACATCATCTTTAATTAGCAGATATTTCGACTGGCATCACGCCGGCCCTCCGCCAGATCATTTGTTTGCACTAGGCGTAATGCCAGTCGAAATATCTGCTAATTAAAGATGCTGTGAGAGGGTCCATCAAATGCTGGCTTTTATTCTCCGGTCCTTTCCGAGTACATTAAGTTTAGCAATTATAATTCTTCATATTCATTGTATTATTCTATAAATGGACCGTTTATTTTGAAAGTGGTTTAAGTCCATCTTTTTTAAAAATCACAAAATTTATGCTTAAATTAATGTAAATTTTCTATGTATAACTTGCTAATGGTAAATTTCTTAAAAAATTCCCATGTTTTGCACAATTGAAAATTGGTCGGTAAATCGATTTTTTAATAAACAGATATGTTCACCTTTCATTTTCTCGAAACTATAGAAAATGGAAAATTTTTTTACTAACAAAGCTGAATAGCATATTTATGTAGAATGGACCTATCTAAATCCGAAAATAGCCATAAAAAAGTTGTAACACGTAAAGGTTTTTTTTTTTTTTACATTGAACAAACGCCATGTAAACGAAAACAGCTAGTATTTAGTGAAAAAATGATTTTACAAGTTTTTTAGCCCTGTTTATAGACATGTTTATAATTTATATCAAGTTGACATCTAAGAAAATAGCAAACATCAAAATTTGTTTTTTCTTTTTAAGAGGGATCACATCTTCTCTCTTCAAAAACCAACAGGAATCATCCAACATGGCTGGATCCCATCGTCCGTGATATCGAATTTCCATTGTTCTGAATTTTTTGTGAAACCTTTCACTCTGCTCATCGCTGAAAGCTCCCAAATTCTTGGGGAAAATGATAAATTAGAATGGAGAAAGTGAATTTTTAATGATATATGGCAACCAGACGTTTTTATTTTTTGATTGCTATTTTCTTAGATGTCAATTTAATAAAAATTATAAATATAGTCTATATACACATCTATAATATGCTATTCAGCTTTGTATTACAAAAACCGTGTCTGTCAGTGTAATTCAAATTTAAAATTTGAATGTTTAAAAAAGAATTCAGATTACGATTACAGTGAGATGGAATCATTCTCAGTAATAGTATCGGATGTTTTGCGAATCGTCACATACTCGCATCCAATCTGACAAAGCAGATAACCATTCCATCAATGCAAATTTTATAGATTTAAATGTTTTTGATGGAATATTTATCTATATATATATATGGTTTACTCTCCTGTTCATTTATAGCCCAAACAAAAAAAATAATATTATAAATTTAAAACAATACTGTCTCAGACAAATTTGATGAAAGTTTATATGTAGAGATAAATATATTATTTTTCCTTTGGCAAAACGCCCATCCAGACCCTGGATCATGTCTTTTGTTTGTGTCTCAACAGAAAGGCACTCTAGATTTTTTTATGCAAACATGTATGCATATTTAGTTTCTGCCACTATATTAGAATTTAAAATTTATAAAAATTGTTTTTTTGTTATGTTAATTGTTTTGTTATTTATAAAAATGTTTTTCCAAATTTTGATTTTTTTCTTTATTACCCATTCAAAAATGTTTCTTGAAAAATCAAATTAAGATAAAATAAATAGTATAGTTTTTTCTTCTTTTTATATTATGGCAGGGCCGGAACTAGGAAATTTTTTAAGGGGGGGCAAAATTTAATTTGCCGCCCCATTCTTAAAATTTTCTATACAAAATTCATATCATTTTACCTTTTTTTTTTCTTACAAATGAAATGACAGCTGTAGGTTAGATAAACAAATTTAATTTTATTTGAATTTCATTTTTTAATTATTTTATTAACATTTTGATTATATTATTCACTAAATAAAAAAGAAAACAACATCGCAAATGCTGTAAAACATTAAAAAATATGAAATATAAGCTTTGATCCTTTTTTCAGGAGGTTCGTTTTTTACAGTTTTATCCATCGGCCTAGTGCATGGGCGTCCGCAGGATTTTTTGCAGGGGGGGGCAAGGATTTTTTGCAGGGGGGGCAAGTCACTTCAAGATAAGTTAAAAAAACGTATTTTGATATTAATAATGTTATACATCCCTTAGTATTTAAAGCTTTCAAACCGCGGCAAGGTGGATGTTTACTGTGAAAGATTTTTTTTGTATTTTTTTTCTTTGTTTTATACATTTTTTTGTATCATTTTAATTTTCCAGGGGGGGCAAGTGCCTGGTTCGCCCCCCCCTGCGGACGCCCATGGCCTAGTGTTATCCATGTATAAAACCGTGTATTATACTCCGTTTATTCCCTGCTCAGCTCTGACTGTACTTTTATACAGGGACCTTAACAGGGAGGTTTTATACCATATATTATGTTTTATACTCTCTAATTTCTAGCCAACTTGTTGATTTTGTGTTCCCATATTGAAGAAATTTGATTATAATTAATTTTCCAAAACATTTAAGAGATTCAAATTATTACTACGTTACTCCCAGAGCCATATACTATATGTGTACTTAATTTCAAATGGATTCATTGAAAATTGTGGATTTCTATAGAACATATACATACATACATACATTTTTCCCATTTCATTTTTACTTTCTCTTAGCCTATATATGAAATATATAGAGAGAGAAAGTATTGCGATCATGTCAAAAATTCGATGTCCAGATTTTGATGGATATACATGTTTTGAGGTCCCCTGAGTCCAAAAAAGTGGGTCCCGCAAATTGGTCTGTGTGTGTGTGTGTCTGTGTGTGTGTAACGATTTTTTTAGCATGAAGGAATTGAGCTACCGGATTGAAATTTTATATTTAACTTAGGTACCTTTGAAGAATCTCAAAATAAGCTTTTGAACAAAATCGGCCAAAAAGTACTAGTACTTTACTGATGTACTTTTTCAGTTTTTTTCGATTTTCTCAAAATTCCCTCCAAGGATTTTTTTTAAAATTCATAAATGAACTATTTTTTAGATGCTCTTTAAAATGTATATTCTCATTTTGCCGTTGAAATCTTCTGAAGACCACTTTACTCTTGTTCTTCATAGGAAAGATAGAAATGGTTGCCATGGTAACGGAATTTAAATCTTTTTCTTTTTATTAGATTAAAAATCAATTATTATTTAAATTCCCATTTTTTTTTTAAATTTATTTGTGTCTTTAATTGTTTCAAAGAAAACATATATGTCTCTCTCTCACTTGCAAACATTATCGTCTCTCTCTACTCTTTTTAAATTCCCTTTCCACCTTATCTTCGCATAGAAACAATGTTAATTTCCTATAGGGATTTGTATGTTAATTTCGATTCAAAAGGGGGTCCCCTTTGGAACTTTTTAGGCATTTAAAATTTTTTTTTCCAATTCTTATGAAATTTTGTATTTATTTACGAATCTATATTGTGTATAAAATGTCCAAATATGAGATTAAAATTTTGAAAAATAACCATAGTTTATTTGAAGCAGTCAACATTTAAAATGCAAGTTTGAAACTAAGGTGCTATCGGAAACTAAATATATCTCGACACAAAAAATCTGGTGTGACCAGCACGGTGCACAACTTTCTCTTACCGAAGGGTAAGAGAAAGTTGTGTGCTGTGCGCCAGTCACACCAGATTTTTATATATATAGATATATTGGACGGCCCGAGGGCTAATTTTTTTTTTTTTTAAACACTCACTTTTTTCCCATTCACACAGTCTTTTCGGCAACTTAGACCATTTAAGACTTTTTACGATACCGTTATTACAGTGGCGTAGCGAGCTTAACTCGCGCCCGGGGCACAATACCTTTTTAGCGCCCCCCACCCATTCGAAAACCATATAATATTATATGTAAAATATATATAATTATTATATTACACTGGCACTAAATTTAAAATATATTTTCCAGAAATCAATTATAATTAAAATAAAAATTATCCAGCAATATTTTATTTTGCGGACCATTTGTGAGTAGCACCCGGGGCATGATGACTCCCTTGCCCCCCCTCCCCTCTCGCTACGCCGCTAGCTACTATCTATCTATTATACACAACACAAGGCATGCGATACATCGTTTCTGGATAAAATTTCGCCTAGAATAAGAATTTGCAGACGAAATTTTAATATCTCTAATAGTTTTCGATTAATTGATACAAATTCTAAAAATATAAGATTTTTAATTTAACCACTTTTTAAACATATGACACGGGGAAAATATGGGGGATTTGATGAGGATTAGGAATCTACTTTTGTTATTTTTGTATCTCAATTATTTTTCCGAGTTATACTCAAAAAACGATACAAAATTTGAGGAGGCTTAATATCATTAAACATAAAGGGTAGAAGATATTTAAGATATCGAGTAAATTCTGTATTTAATGCAGATAACGAATCAATAAACACAAATTTTATATCTTTTTTAGTTTTTAGCAAATTTACGAAAATTCAAGCAAACATAGATGTCACATTCTCTTATTAAATAAAGCAAACTAGTAATTGACATAAATGTGTAAGATTCAGGATTTAGTGCTGATTCTAATGCACTATTCACTATTTATATATATTGAATAGTTTTTTTATTATTTTGAAAAGAAAAAAAATTCATCTGTCAAAATAAATTAAAATCGATTTTTTTATTATTTTTAGGACATTCCTTGGCCGAAAATGGATTGTTTTAGGTTAGAATATTTTATATTTTAATTTATTCAATCGATATCAAGCCCTAAATGTGTTTATTTAATTAAAAAACAATAAATTAGAAAATATTGGCCGGAGTTGACATTCGAAGTCGTGAGTGTCATCAATAAACCCTCATTTTATGTGGGCGTAGCTAAATAAAAAAATTCCTATGGCTTTATAATTGATTCAAGAGACCAGTTTTGCATTTTGCCTCAAGTCCGTGAATAAATAAGAGAGATATAGCGATTTTTTGAAAAGCGATCTGGCGCTAGACAAAAGGCTTAGACAAGAGTTACGCGAGTCTCCCTGGCTGCTCTCTGGGCGCCGATCGAATTGGAAAAAAAATTTGATGCTCTTCCATTAGTTGAAATAATTGTCGAATTGATTGATTTCATCTGTTTATACTCAAATTTTATAAAATTTTATTCTGAAAATGGCTATAATGTTGCTAAATTAAGGGATCTTAGAAATTTTGGGTTGTGTATAAACAACGATTTGGTAAAATAAAATTAACAAGCCTCAAAAATTGAAAGCTGAATTGATAAAAACAACAAGTACTAGAATATTGTCACAAGAGGACAAAAATTTCATCCAATTCTGATATGAAATGAAATCTTTTTTTTTTTTAGAGTGAGCTCTTTGAGAAAAGTTGGCTCTGCATGGACCCCGAGCACATTCGTTGACTTTAGAGCGCTAATTTAACGAAATTATTAGAGCTAGAAGGCTAGAAATTTTATATACACGTAGGCAAACATTCAGAGAATATAGATCAATGATCCTTTTGACTTGAATATCTCCACTGTCTTAAGAGGTATAATTATGATGAATATACGGTTAGAAAGAATGGTTCTTCAGCTAAAGATTTCACCATTTATTTTTTTCCTATCATTCTATTTTACCGCACTGCGGTAAATTCTAATTTGAAAGTTTAAAACACTTTAGATTCCAAATTCATAAATCAATTATTTTTTTAGATGCTCTTTAAAATGTATATTCTCATTTTGCTCTCAGAATTGTTTGAAGCACACTTTACTCTTGTACTTCATAGTAAAGATAGGAGAAATGATTGCCTTGGAAACAAAATATAAATAAATATTTTCCTTTGTTTATAAAGTTTACATCTTGAAATATATCTCGACACAAACGCCTACGGGCTTGGTCTAGTTGGTAGCGTGCCTCCCTTCTATACCGAACGTCGCGGGTTCGGACCCCAGGCAGTCCGATGATTTTATTTAACGCCATTTGGATACGACCAAATGACTTAAATAGAAATGCCCGGCTCCCAATACGTAGATATATTAATAATTAACGATTATCGTCAAAGTATTAAATGGCCTAATTTGCCGAAAATACTGTGTGAATGTTTGTGTGAGTGTGAATGTGAAAAAAGTGTGTTAAAAAAAATAAAAAAAAATCTGGTGTGACAAGCACAGCAAAAGTTAAGAGAAATTTGTGTGACCATCATACCAACGTGTCTTTAAAATTCTTTTTAATCTGTCCGAAGATATCAATTTTAATTTATTATTTTATTTTCTTAGAATCGAGAAGGAGGGGGAGGCGCCTTGGTCAAGAGCAATAATCAGAGAGGAGGGGGGGGAGGGGAGGCAGACTCCGCCCTCCCCTCCTTTGCTCGAATTAAGAGGTCCAATTAATTACACATAGAAAAGAAATAAAACTTCGAATCTTCAAATGTCTCTAACTCGCAAACCGCTTCTTCAATTTGCATCGGATTTTTTGTAATGAGTTTACAATTTCCTAGAGATTATTTAGATGAAGCTAAAATTTAATATTTAAACATTTATTTTTTCATTATATCTCACCACCTGATTAGCCAATCAGATGAGAGTAAAAAGGATCATTGATCTATATTCTCTGAATGTTTGCCTACGTGTATATAAAATCTCTAGCTTTCTAGCTCTAATAATTTCGTTAAATTAGAGCTCTAAAGGTTTACACCCGCTCGGGGTCCATGCAGAGCCAACTTTTCTCAAAGAAATCGCTCTAAAAAAAAGATTTCATATCATATCAGAATTGGATGAAATTTTATGTCCTCTTTTTACGTAAAATTCAGCTTTCAATTTTTCAGACTTGTTAATTTTATTTTACTAGCTCGTTGTTTATAAACAACACACAACATGTTTACAAAATCTGGTGTGACAAGAACAGCAGATTGTTTTTTGTCGAAATGTATTTAGTACGGTACATTCGATTTTCAAGATGTAAAATTTATAAGTATGGGAAAATATTTATATTTTGTTACCATGGCAACCATTTCTCCTATTTTCCCTATGAAATACAAGAGTAAAGTGGTCTTCAGAAGATTTCAATCGCAAAATGAGAATATACATTTGAAAGAGCATCTAAAAAATAATTGATTTTTGAATTTTAAAAAAAATCGTTGGAGCAAATTTTGAGAAAATCGAAAAAAACTGAAAAAGTACATCAGTAAAGTACTAGTACTCTTTGGTCGATTTTGATTAAAAGCTTATTTTTCCGGTCCCGGGGGGTGTTTAAGTTAAATATAGAATTTCATCCTCGTAGCTCAATTCCTTCATGCTTAAAATTGAACACAGACACACCCACACACACACCCACCCACCCACCCACCCACCCACAGACAGACCATGTCGCGAAAACCACTTTTTTGGATTCAGGGGACCTCAAAACGTGAAGATCCATCAAAATCTCGACATCGAATTTTTGACATGAATCCAATACTTTCTCTCTCTATATATATTACATATATACATAGGTAAGGGAAAGTAAAAATTTCTAAGATCCCTTAATTTAGCAACATTATAGCCATTTTTAGAATAAAATTTTATAAAATTTGAGTATAAACAGATGAAATCAATCAATTTGCCAATTATTTCAACTAATGGAAGAGCGTCAAATTTTTTTTCCAATTCGATCGGCGCCCAGAGAGCAGCCAGGGAGACTCGCGTAACTCTTCTCTAAGCCTTTCGTCTCGCGCGAGATCGCTTTTCAAAAAATCTGGTGTGACTGGCGCACAGCACACAACTTTCTCTTACCTTCGGTAATCGAAAGTTGTGTACTGTGCTTGTCACACCAGATTTTTTGTGTCGAGATATATTTAGTTCCCGACAGTACGGAACATATGAATTCAAAATGTAAAATTTATAAGTATGGGAAAATATTTATATTTTGTTACCATGGCAACCATTTCTCCTATCTTCCCTATGAAATACAAGAGTAAAGTGGTCTTCAGAAGATTTCAATCGCAAAATGAGAATATACATTTTAAAGAGCATCTAAAAAATAGTTGATATATGAATTTTAAAAAAAATCGTTGGAGCAAATTTTGAGAAAATCGAAAAAAACTGAAAAAGTACATCAGTAAAGTACTAGTACTCTTTGGCCGATTTGGATTAAAAGCTTATTTTTCCGGTCCCGGGGGGTGTTTAAATTAAATATAAAATTTCAACCTCATAGCTCAATTCCTTCATGCTTAAAATTGAACACACACACACCCACCCACCCACACACCCACCCACCCACCCACCCACACACCCACCCACCCACAGACAGACCATGTCGCGAAAACCACTTTTTTGGATTCAGGGGACCTCAAAACGTGAAGATCCATCAAAATCTCGACATCGAATTTTTGACATGAATCCAATACTTTCTCTCTATATATATATTACATATATACATAGGTAAGAGAAAGTAAAAATCGCTAAATCTCTCTTATTTATTCACGGATTTGAGGCAAAATGCAAAACTGGTCTCTTGAATCAATTATAAAGCCATAGGAATTTTTCTATTTAGCTACACCCACATAAAATGAGGGTTTGTTGATGACACTCACGACTTCGAATGTCAACTCCGGCCAATATTTTCTAATTTATTGTTTTTTAATTAAATAAACACATTTAGGGCTTGATATCGATTGAATAAATTAAAATATAAAATATTCTAACCTAAAAAAATCCATTTTCGGCCAAGGAATGTCCTAAAAATAATAAAAAAATCGATTTTAATTTATTTTGACAGATGGATTTTTTTACTTTCTCTTACCTATGTATATATGTAATATATATATAGAGAGAAAGTATTGGATTCATGTCAAAAATTCGATGTCGAGATTTTGATGGATCTTCACGTTTTGAGGTCCCCTGAATCCAAAAAAGTGGTTTTCGCGACATGGTCTGTCTGTGTGTGTGTGTCTGTCTGTCTGTCTGTCTGTGTGTCTGTGAACAAAATATCTCAAGAACGAAAAGAGTTAGGAAGTTGAAATTTTATATTTAAGTTAGGCACCCCCATGGGACGTGACACGAAGCTTTTGAACAAAATCGGCCAAAGAGTACTAGTACTTTACTGATTCACTTTTTCAGTTTTTTTCGATTTTCTCTAAATTTGCTCCAACGATTTTTTTTTAAATTCAAAAATCAATTATTTTTTAGATTCTCTTTAAAATGTATATTCTCATTTTGTGATTGAAATCTTCTGAAGACCACTTTACTCTTGCACTCCATAGAAAAGATAGGAGAAATGGTTGCAATGGTAACAAAATATAAATATTTTCCCATACTTATAAATTTTACATCTTGAAAATCGAATGTACCGTACTATCGGAAACTAAATACATGTCGACACAAAAAATCTGGTGTGACAAGCACAGTACACAACATTCGATTACCGAAGGTAAGAGAAAGTTGTGTGCTGTGCGCCAGTCACACCAGATTTTTTCTTTTCAAAATAATAAAAAAACTCTGTGTGTGTATGTGTTCAATTTTAAGCATGAAGGAATTGAGCTAGGAAGATGAAGTTTTATATTTAAGTTAGGCACCCCCCTAGGGCGTGAAAATAAGCTTTTAAACAAAATCGGCCAAAGAGTACTTTACTGATGTTAATTTTTCAGTTTTTTAATTTTCTCAAAATTCGCTTCAACGATTTTGATTAAAATTCAAAAATCAATTATTTTTTAGATGATATTTAAAATGTATATTCTCATTTTGCTTTTGAAATCTTATGAAGACCACTTTACTCTTGTACTCCATAGAAAAGATAGAAGTCAGGGTATCAAAATATAAATAAGTTAGATATTTTCCCATACTTATAAATTTCATTACATCTTCTAATATATCGACGGAAACTATATATACGTATGTTGGCACAAAAAATCTGGTGTGACAAGCACAGTACAGTACCTTTGGTAAAGGAAAGTTGTCTGCTGTGCGACAGTCACACCAGATTTTTTAAAATATTTTATTTTGGAACTTTTCGGATTTTCGGCCATTTTTTTTGGCGAGATTTTTTTCGTCGACTTTGTTTTCGGCGAGATTTTGCTTAGGACGAGAAAATTTTCGGTGCGTTTTTCTTTTTGGCGATTTTTTTTCAACGAGATTTTGCTTTCGGCTAGAAAATTTTCGGTGCGTTTTTTTCGGCGACTTTTTTTCGTCGACTTTTTTTCGGCATAAATTATTATATTACACTGGCACTACATTTAAAATATATTTTCCTGAAATCAATTATAATAAAAATAAAAATTATCCAGCAATTTTTTGTTTTTCGGACCATTTGGCGCCCCTTTGTGAGTGGCGCCCGGGGCATCATGACCCCCCTTGCCCCCCCCCTCGCTACGCCACTGCGTTATTATGAAAATATATATTGGGGTCCAGGCATTCTTATTTAAGCCATTTGGTAACCAAATGGCTTACCTGGCAAATAGAATCATCGGACTGCCTGGAATCCGAACCCTCGACCCTTGGTATACAAGGCAGGCGCACTACCAACTACGCCAAGCCCGAGGGCCGAGGGCTAATTACACTACTTGGCAAAATGAAATTTTTTTTTCACCTCTGAAGAAATGTTAAGGTGCGCGTCTCGAAAAGTCGTTAGAAAGCTTTTGACTACCGAGTTCCTCTAGGCGGCAAGAGATGGCGTTAGTGTTCCCCATAGGAAAACAAGGGACAAATTGCATTTCATTCTAGACTTTCCAGCTAATTAATTAAAGGCAAAAAATTAATTATTTTTTAACACAATGATTACTAATTTAATTATCTACAACTTATAGAGCTCCTTTTTTTAAAATATCTTTTATTTAATGCGAATAATCTAAAAAAAAAAAATTTTTTTTTCGAAAATCAAAAAAAGGGCTTCTATAAGTTGTAGATATTTTAAATAGCTTTAATTTAAAAAAAATTTGAGGTCGATAGCTTCTAAATTGTGGCCGCTGGAAAGTCCCAAAATTAGCACCCCGAGACGCGCACCTTAAGGCCAAAATATTATTTTTCATCCCTCCAAATATAATTCATGGCCCTAAGAAGAAATGTCTTTTACCTTTGGTAAGAGAAAGTTGTGTTCTGTACTTGTCACACCAGATTTTTTGTGTCGATTTATATTTAGTTTCCGGCAATATATTAAAATTCAAGATGTAAAATTTATAATAATGGGCAACGATTTCTCCTATCTTTCCGAAGAAGTGCAAGAGTAAAGTGTGCTTCAAACAATTTTCAGAATAAAATGACAATATACATTTTAAAGAGCATCATAAAAATAATTTATTTTCGAATTTTAATAAAAAAAAAAAAAAAAAAAAAAACTGAAAAAGTACATCAGTAAAGTGCTAGTATTATTTTGGCCGATTTTGTTTAAAAGCTTCGAGTCACAACTTAGAGGGTGCCAAACTTAAATGAAAAATTTCAACCTCCTAGTTCTTTTTGTCCTTGAGATATTTAGATAAATTTGACACATTTGCTCGCTAAAGGCGGATCAAGAGGTCCAGGGGCGCAGCCCAATACATTGTATGTAGAAAAAAGAGAATATCGAATAAATAATAAAAATTTGATTGAGATTTATGCATTTTTCTTTAATTTTCCATAAAAACATTTTTGAATAATTTACAGGCTACATATTCAATTTAATATTTTTTCTAAAATCAAAATAATGAGAGAAGAAATAATGCCAAGGAATAGAAGAAGAGAAGGACCAGCAAATGCTGTTCTTATCGAGCCTTTCTCATATCGCCTGCTACGGCTCCAATGAAGCGAATCGTCCTTAATGATAGTGCGATCTGCCAGTACATTCAAAATGCCAAATTGACGTAAGCGCACCAATCTGTAACAACATTGAAAAAAAAATCATTTAATTAAACAAATAAGAGAGCTCCAACCATCTTGATTTTGTATTTTGACGGATATTTATTATTATTTTTTTTTTTCACATCTCTCAACAGAGATTAACTCCAATTACAGAGAGACAGAGAAGACATTTGGCAATGTTTGAAAATTTTCACGGCAAGGGGGATTTGAACCCGAGTTGTATAGCAACTCTAGACTCGTAATCCGCAGCTTATCCGATTATGGCTCAAGGAACTTAAATTTTTTTAAATTTAAATCAATGTAAAACTGACTGATTCAGTCGCCAATCGAGGCGCTAGTATCGGCGCTGTGCATGGGCGTAACTAGGGTATGGGAGGTGCCGGGGGGACCTGCCCCCCCCCCCCCCAAGAAAAATTGAGAAAATATGGGGCTCTCCAGGCCCACCGGAGGATAGCTGGTCCCATGGCCCACCCCAGCCCAATTCTCTAGTTACGCCCATGCAAATTTTAACATGAAATTCCTCCCTGAGTTGCTGAAATCATCTCTCTGGCTCGCGAGTTCAAATCCATCTCCTGCACTTTTTTTTAAATCATATTATCAATGGACCTCCATAGGAATAGATAGGTTGGGTTCGCCACCGGACTCAACTCAAGTCAAGTCAGGTGTGAATCCACCTTTATGGAGAGGGGGGGGGGAAGGAGGGCGCAAGTGGGCGCTTCATACCCTTGTTACGACACTGCTTTCAAGAAGCATTTTATATGGCTAATAATTTTGGATTAAAACATTTTAAATACATCTCATCTTATTTTTGAATATAAAATTATCTAAAAAAAGAAATATAAAATGTCAAATTAATAAGTATGAATCTTGTTTTTTGTTTGAATTTGATAAATTTTATTTTAGTTTCCTTTCTCGAGGGGTTCGCGCACTCGAGCTATTTACGTAAATTACAGAGATTTTTGTAAATAACTGGAAAATTGTGTAAATAATCCAGTTTTGGTTGTATCGTGAGAAAGTTTTGGGGAGATAACAATATGCTCGACCTATTCATTGAATAATCTTAATTTAAACACCAGAGTACAACACGATTCGGAATAACAAATAATTTTTATTTTCCTCGCAAGAGAACAGTATCATTGCTGTCAGTTCTTACTTTAAACACCAGAGTGCAGCGCCATTCAGCAGCACCACTGTTGTCAGTTCTTAATTTAAACACTAGAGTGCAGCGCCATTCAGCATAGCAAATAATTTTAATTTTACACGCAAGAGAACAGCACCACTGTTGTCAGTTCTTACTTTAAACACTAGAGTGCAGTACCATTCAGCATAGCAAATAATTTTAATTTTACACGCAAGAGAACAGCACCACTGTTGTCAGTTCTTAATTTAAACACCAGAGTGCAGCGCCATTCAGCATATCAAATAATTTTAATTTTACACGCAAGAGAACAGCACCACTGTTGTCAGTTCTTACTTTAAACACTAGAGTGCAGTACCATTCAGCATAGCAAATAATTTTAATTTTACACGCAAGAGAACAGCACCACTGTTGTCAGTTCTTAATTTAAACACCAGAGTGCAGCGCCATTCAGCATATCAAATAATTTTAATTTTACACGCAAGAGAGCAGCACCACTGTTGTCAGTTCTTAATTTAAACACTAGAGTGCAGCGCCATTCAGCATATCAAATAATTTTAATTTTACACGCAAGAGAGCAGCATCAAGAGCGGATAGAAGACCCAGTCAGCTTAGAGAAGGCACCTCACTAATTATGTTTAACGCCCCTAAGGCATTTGTTAGAACTAGACTAAGCCCACCTACTATATCCTCGCGGCGCTGAAGATGCATCGAAATATCTGCCAAATAAAGGACGTCAGGTGAAGCGATAAATCTGCTGGTTATTATTCTCCAACCCCTTTATTAGATTTGTTTTTACTTTCTCTTACCTATGTATATATGTAATATATATATAGAGAGAAAGTATTGGTTTCATGTCAAAAATTCGATGTCGAGATTTTGATGGATCTTCACGTTTTGAGGTCCCCTGAATCCAAAAAAGTGGTTTTCGCGACATGGTCTGTCTGTGTGTGGGTGGGTGGGTGGGTGGGTGGGTGTGTGGGTGTGTGGGTGTGTGGGTGTGTGTCAAATTTTAAGCATGAAGGAATTGAGCTATGAGGCTGAAATTTTTAATTTAAGTTAAACACCCCCCGGGACCGGAAAAATAAGCTTTTAATCAAAATCGGCCAAAGAGTACTAGTACTTTACTGATGTACTTTTTCAGTTTTTTTCGATTTTCTCAAAATTCGCTCTAACGATTTTGATTAAAATTCAAAAATCAATTATTTTTTAGATTCTCTTTCAAATGTATATTCTCGTTTTGCCCTCAAAATTGTTTGAAGCACACTTTACTCTTGTGCTTCATAGGAAAGATAGGAGAAATGGTTGCCATGGTAACAAAATATAAATATTTTCCCATACTTATAAATTTTACATCTGAATTCAAATATTCCCTACTGCCGGGAACTAAATACATGTCGACACAAAAATCTGGTGTGACAAGCACAGTGCACAACTTTCGATTACCGAAGGTAAGAGAAAGTTGTGTGCTGTGCGCCAGTCACACCAGATTTTTTGTATTTCTTACGTTATGTACAACTTACAGAGCGTTGATAGTAGCTAGATAGGGATTGAAAGGAACAAACGCCCAGGCTGCGTAGACCCTTTGAAACACAATCGGAATTCGAGTCAATTGACAGGTCAGCATCTCTAATGGCAGATACACTTCCGCTTCAAGATACGCGTATCTCATAGAGCAAACTCTCTCGGCGATCATCCATTCTTCATCTGGATAATTATCTGAGGTGGATTCCATATAACGAGCGACAATCTCATTGAGGACGGCATCTTTCGAATCCTTTAAAATTAAAAAACAAAACAAAAACTTTAAATGAAAAACATATAACCAAGTAAATTAATAAAAATTTAAATAAGCGAAAAATGTAGGAGTCGCACCACGGATCTGTCGCTGTACTCAACATGTCCTAGTACTAGACCACAGGACCGCATTCGCATATTCAAGAAATTTCTGTCCACTAGTAGGTCATGTTGAGAAATCGAAATTCGGACGACTCCAGGCGGTACCTACATTTTTCGCTTATTTAAATTAATAAATACTTGGTTATATGTTTTTCATAATTACTTCATGAACCAATTGTTTATTTAAATGAAGGATTTGTTTTTGTTAATACCTTAATAAATATTTTAACTGGGAAAATGAAAAGTGACCAAATTATTACGCTAAATGAAAAAAAATTTGCATTTATATTTTATCAGCTTCTGGAAATAGAGGCGTAAATGTAGTCTCTAAAAGGGCAACCAGGAAGCCCCCCCCCCCTTTAGGTTTAAAACCACTCTCTCTCTAGGAGAGAAAAAAAAATTGGAATTCAATATAGACATTTTACATTGATAGTTTAAAAAAATCTGTGTGACTGGTCGCACAGCACACAACCCTTGGGCAAAAGAAAGTTGTGTACCGGTAGTGTGCTTGTCACGCCAGATTTTTTTGTGTCGAGATGTATTTAGTTTCCGACAGTAGGGTACATTTGATTTTCAAGAGGTAAAATTTATAAGATTGGGAACATATTTATATTTTGTTACCATGGCAACCATTTCTCCAATCTCTCCTATAAAGTACAAGAGTAAAGTGGTCTTCAGAAGATTTCAATGCCAAAATGAGAATATACATTTTAAAGAGCATCTAAAAAAATCATTGATTTTTGTATTTTAATAAAAATCGTTGGAGCGAATTTTGAGAAAATCGAAAAAAACTGAAAAAGAACATCAGTAAAGTATTAGTACTCTTTGGCCGATTTTGTTTAAGGTGCGCGTCTCGAAAAGTCGTTAGAAAGCTTTTGACTATTGAGTTCTTCTAGGCGGCAAGAGATGGCGTTAGTTTTTTTTCCATAGGAATACAAGGAATCTTTTCCATTTCATTCTAGACTTTCTAGCTAATTAATTAAAAGCAAAAATTTAATTATTCTTTAACACAATGATTACTAATTTAATTATCTACAACTTATAAGGCTCCTTTTTTTAAAATATCATTTATTTAATGCGATTAATCTAAAAAAAAAATTTATTTTTTCGAAAATCAAAAAAAAAGAGCTTCTATAAGTTGTAGATATTTTAAATAGCTTTAATTCACCGAGACCAGAGTCACTGGTCACATTTGCAATTTGTGAATCAGTGCTTACGGATCTCGGAGAATAAGACGTCAGATTTATGCCTCGGATTAAAAAAATAATTTTTTCTCGGGTTCCTATATCTGAAACACTTACTTTGCAATTGGCCAAATGGTTTTTCCGACGGCCATTGTGAATGTAAGTGTGAAAAAAAAAAAATAGCTTTAATTTAAAAAAAATTTGAGGTCGATAGCTTCAAAATTGTGGCCGCAATCTCCCAAAATTAGCACCCCGAGACGCGCACCTTAAAAGCTTATTTTCACGGTCCAAGAGGGTACAAAACTTAAATATAAAATTTCAACCTCCTAGCTCAATTCCTTCATGCTTTAAATTGAACCCACAGACAGACCATGTCGCGAAAACCACTTTTTTGGATTCAGGGGACCTCAAAACGTGTATATCCATCAAAATCTTGACATCGAATTTTTGACATGAATCCAATACTTTCTCTCTATATATATATTACATATATACATAGGTAAGAGAAAATAAAAATTGCCTTATGTTTAGGCATGAATTTGATTCGCTCTGTCAAGTGTTTTGCATATCAGCACGGCGTTCTTGATTGCTAGCGCCACGTGTGGCGATCGTGGCAACTTCTACTATCTTGTATCATATAGGCGGCGGTGTTAATTCAGGGGAGAGCAAGACAATTATTTTTTGTTATATCAATGGGAATAATTCCATTAGAGGGCAAACAATCTGGTGTGACTGGGTGCCCAGCACACAACTTTAATTGAAACGGTAATTCAAAGTTGGGCTCCGTGCTTGTCACACCAGATTTCGTGTCGAGATATATTTAGTTTCCGCCGATATTTATTTATTTATTTATTTAAGGCAGCAGCAATAAAGCTGATAATCCCATTTTGTACAGGTTGTATTTTTTTTTTTTTACATTCAAAACATTACAATACATTTTATTTTATTACTCCTCTCCTTACATCAACCCCAATACTCAATTTTAATAATTTAGGAATAATTTAGATACAGTGACATAGATTTCTTATTGATATCAATTTTGTTTTACTTTAGTCTATTTTTGAAAACATTCAAATTAAGGGCACTGATATATTTTTTTTTATTTTTTTTAGAAAAAACATTCACACTTTTTTCTCATTCACACTCACATTCACACAGTCTTTTCGGCAACTCAGGCCATATAAGACTTTTTCCGATATCCGTTATTAATAAATATACATATATGGGGTCCAGGCATTCTTATTTAAGCCATTTGGTATCCAAATGGCTTAAATAAAATCATCGGACTGCCTGGGGTCCGAACCCGCGACGTTTGGTATATGAGGTTAGCACGCTAACCTCTACGCCATGCCCCGAGGGCCACTGATATATTAGAATTCAAGATGTAAAATTTATAAACGGGGGAAAATATTTATATTTTGTTAACATTGTAGTGGGAAGTATCTGAGGGGCTAAGGGAACCTATTGTTATATCTGTGTATATGAACTATTGTTATTTATGTTTATATGTTATTCTGTAGTCTTGATGGAGTAAATAAACAGTTTTGATTTTGTTAACCCGACCTGTTCCTTGTACATGGTGTCAGAAATGGAAGAACAAAGAGAACAAGCGATATATTTAAATTCAAAAAACATATGCCCTCCCGAGAAATTTAGTTTCAAAGCCGAGGAGTGGAGTCATTGGTTGAAAAGGTTTGAAAGGTTCAAGGCAGCCTCATACCTAAAGAACGAAGAGGAAGAGGACCAGATAAATGTATTCATATACACAGATATAACAATAGGTTCCCTTAGCCCCTCAGATACTTCCCACTACAAACATGGCAACCATTTCTCCTATCTTTCCTATGAAGCACAAGAGTAAAGTGTGCTTCAAACAATTTTGATGGCAAAATGAGAATATACATTTTAAAGAGCATCTAAAAAATAGTTGATTTTTGAATTTTAATCAAAATCGTTAGAGCGAATTTTGAAAAAATCGAAAAAAACTGAAAAAGTACATCAGTAAAGTACTAGTACTCTTTGGCCGATTTTGGTTAAAAGCTTCGTGTCACGTCCCACTGTGGTGCCTAACTTGAATATAAAATTCCAATCTCTGGGGTGTAAAAACAAAAAAGTCTGTTGTTCTGGATGCCCTAGATTACTTGAAAATAAAATAAAGATTAAAAAATCTGGTGTGACTGGCGCACAGCACACAACTTTCTCTTACCTTCGGTAATCGAAAGTTGTGCACTGTGCTTGTCACACCAGATTTTTTGTGTCGACATGTATTTAGTTCCCGGCAGTAGGGAATATTTGAATTCAGATGTAAAATTTATAAGTATGGGAAAATATTTATATTTTGTTACTATGGCAACCATTTCTCCTATCTTCCCTATGAAGCACAAGAGTAAAGTGTGCTTCAAACAATTTTGTGGGCAAAACGAGAATATACATTTGAAAGAGCATCTAAAAAATAATTGATTTTTGAATTTTAATCAAAATCGTTAGAGCGAATTTTGAGAAAATCGAAAAAAACTGAAAAAGTACATCAGTAAAGTACTAGTACTCTTTGGCCGATTTTGATTAAAAGCTTATTTTTCCGGTCCCGGGGGGTGTTTAACTTAAATATAAAATTTCAGCCTCATAGCTCAATTCCTTCATGCTTAAAATTTGACACACACCCACACACCCACACACCCACCCACCCACCCACACACAGACAGACCATGTCGCGAAAACCACTTTTTTGGATTCAGGGGACCTCAAAACGTGAAGATCCATCAAAATCTCGACATCGAATTTTTGACATGAATCCAATACTTTCTCTCTATATATATATTACATATATACATAGGTAAGAGAAAGTAAAAAAAGAAAACTCACTTTAAGCATATAGAGGACTCCGGTGGTGCTCAACGCTCCTAATTGATATTTTCCATTAGCGAGAAATTCTTGCCAAGAATTAAATGGCAATTGGATACGAGATGTTGTCATTTGAGCGGTCAAATTTGCCCCATAAGCGGTGAAGAGGACCAAAGCGAGCAGAGAAATTAAAATAGAGAAGAAATCTCTTCTGTTATTCAACTCGAATGGACCTGCAAAAAATAAACGCATTTTTTTTTTTACGAATAACTTTGACTTGAAATTTGCTCCAGGTCTAGAGGCTATCGTCCTAATTATTATGGCTGAGTTTCAAAAGATTTGGTTCAGAGGAAGCTGAGATAATAATTTGCCGCTCAATTTTGCGGTCCGATTCACTTCTAGTTTTAATTCCTTCTTAGGCCTACTTAAACTGTAAAAAAAAAATATGAATTTTCAATCATTTTTCATATACTTGGGTGATTTAATATTAATATACCCAGGATATGAAATAAAATTAATATAAAAGTTTATGAACAAATTACCAACTTTTAAACTTATCTTTTTCTTTGTGTGCCGCCAAATTTTGAAATCGTTAAAAGTGTACTGCGCGACAAGTTGAGAATCACTGGTCTAAACGTTCTCAAATAACTCGATCCTAAGGAATTTTATATATTTTTTTAAGGAAACTTGAAATTATTCTTTTAAAATTTATTTCACAAATCTATTTATTAAATTCTGGTTTGAAATTCGCGCTCTAAACTATTTAAATATTTATGAAGTATATTTTTTTTTTTTTTTTTTTTTTTTTAATAAAAACTACCCTTTTTTTTTTTTTCTCCCTCCCCCCCCCCCCCCCTCCCCCCTTTTTTCTTTCCTCCCCCCACCTCAAACTATTTATTATTACTTTTATTTATATATATATATATACATATGGGGGCATTTATTTTTTAGCCTTTTGTTTTCAATTTTCTTTAAAAAAATAATATTATTTCGCGGGGGGTGTCCCCCCGACGCTTTTATATAGGGGTGGGAAGGTTGTGTCTTTCCCTTGCCCCGGGGGCGAGGGGATTTAAAAAACATACTAATTAAATAATTTTTATAAAGTAATTCAACTAAATAGCTATAAAAATTAAAATTAAAATTAACAATTTTTACCAAAATAATTAATTTTAAAATATACAAGAAATTTGTTAGGTTGGCAACAAATTGAACTTTCTCATATATATTCATAAAGAGTTTATGAAACAGAGTTCCTATACTTGTATAGGAAGTTTTCTTGGAAATTTTTAACAGTATACCGGCTACAAATTTGCCAAATCTCATCCTAATTCGATTAATAATTTTTGAGATATAAGCAAAAAAAAATCTAGTCGCACATCTTAATGTGCGCGTCTCGGGGTGCTAATTTTGGGAGATTGCGGCCACAATTTTGAAGCTATCGACCTCAATTTTTTTTTTTTTTAATTAAAGCTATTTAAAATATCTACAAGCCTTTTTTTTTATTTTCAAAAAAAAAAAAAATTTTATTTAGATTAATCACATTAAATAAAAGATATTAAAAAAATCGGTCTATATCTTATAGATAATTAAATTAGTAATCAATGGGTTGAATAATTAATTTTTTGTCTTTAATTAATTAGCTAAAATCTTTCAAATGAAATGGAATAAAACGTTGTTCCTATGGGCAGAACTAACGCCATCTCTTGCCGCCTAGACAACCAGCTTGAATCGGCTAATAACGGAGGATAATTGCTTGTTTTAGAATGTGACCAAACAAGGCAAGATATAAGATTTAAACTTTCGACCGTTGGTTCTCGTTGAAACATTTTGTAAATTAAAATTAAATATACAAATTAAACACTAGGTTATTTGTTTCAAAGCTTTTATTAATTAAAAAATTAACACTTGACTACGTATTTCGACAATTCCTTGTCATCATCAAAAGTGATTACATTCTATGAAAGTATTATTTTTATTTTTATTATTATGGTTATTTTTAATTATAATTGTGATTATTTATACTTTTTTTATATTTTAACTTCCTTTTTATTGTATTTCTTATAATTTTATTATAAAAGTTAATTAAATTTATATTGAGTTATGTTGGCAACATATTCTTGTTACTTTGATGTATTGCAGTTGGTACCACTGCTTCTAGTGTATATATATATTACATGCTGTATCTACTTTCATGTATTAGAATGTAATCACTTCTGTTGATGACAAGGAATTGTCGAAATACGTATCGAGTGTTAATTTTTTAATTAATAAAAGCCTTGAAACAAATAAGCTAGTGTTTAATTTGTATAATTAATTTTAATTTAAGGCAAGATAAATTTAATTTTTAATGCATTTAAATAAAATAAAATTAAATTGCAGTTTAGTTGTCTACCTTGTAAACAAAAGATGGTAGAGAAAATTTCAAAAAGAGCCAGATGTAAATTCCAAGATAAACAACGCCAAAGAATAAAAACAAATAGGAGAGATGTAAGTGTGATGCCAATCCATAAATCAAAAGCAAATGGCAGAGCCAATCCTGTCAGCCATTTGACATCTCTCTCATCTGGGGGCTCTCGGATCCACATTTCTATCCTATAAATAAATAAATGATTAAAAAAAATACATAAATAAAAGAAATAGATATTAAAAAGAATTTACGTATAATAATAAATAGCCCAGGAATAATCAACTCGATGTAGAAAGATTTCGCAGACACTTGTAGAGGCATCGACGTCATGGATTATGCCAACCCAAGTGCCATTTGCAAGCCGATGACCCGGTGGACGGATTTTATAAGAAGCTCTTGAAAAAAATAAGAAATTATTCTTTATATGGATTAAAAATTAAATTTAATCAAAGGAAATTAAAGATCACATTCTACATCTCTTTCAAATGAGTAATTATTTTTATTATTTAATAGATAACATAGAAATTTATTTTAAAGTTTAGCTTTTTATTTATTTAATAACTACGCAACCCCCCCCGGGCGCTGCGGCCCCCCCCCCCCTCCCTTTTTTTTTTATATATATATTTTTTTCTTTTTTATTTTTTTTTCCAAAAAAAATAATAAATGAAAGAGATTTATATTGAGAGAGAGAGAAGAGAAAAGCAAGCAAAAATATATAAATATTTGATTTTCAAAATGGCTATATATATTCTACATCTCTTTGAAAACTATTCATCTTACATTTAACCTTAAAAATTATTAAAATTTTAAAATAATTATAGGCCATTCATAATCAACGCAAGGGCGGATCCAGAGGTGTTACTGGGGGGGGTAATCTGGTGTGACTCGTCGCCAGCACACTATTTTTTTTAATTTCGGTAATTTAAAAGCGCATTCTGTACTTGTTTGCCAGAATATAAATACACATCAAATTTTTAAGTATTAATTTTAAAAATTTTACATTAAAAATAAATTTTTTTGCGAAAAAAATGTATTTTTCGAATCTCGGGGGGGGTAATTACCCCTTTACCCCCCCTTGTATCCGCCCTTGAATCAACGTCACTTTAACACTTTAGTTATAGCTGCTTTAAGACTTTAAATTAAATTTAAAGTGAATTGTTTTTAAAATGGACCCTCCAAGTGACATTAACAAAAGTGCAAATTGATATTTGTATTTTCTATATGTCAGCTAAAAAAAAATCCAAATATCCTTCGAATAAGAGGAAATAATTTAACAAAAGAGAAATTTTCAAAATTAATATGTAATAATAACAGAAATATGATATCTTTCAATAAAAATAATAATAATTATAATAAATAAGAAATAATTAAAATACATACAATTTAATTAAAGAGTTTTATTGGCAACAGTGATCTAAATTTTCTTTCTAACTTCAGTCCTTTGAATGAACATAATTTCATAAGAACTGTCCTCTACTGGCATTTCGCATAGTTTCAGTATTATTATTTTTTTTTTTATTCCGCTCCTTTCGCTTTTTTAATAAATATATTTAGATGTTATTGCGAATTGTCATCTGTTAAATCGTAGAGGTTAGTTACACTCTCTACGCGTCACAATACAATAGGATGCTTTCCATTTATATCTAAAAGACTTTTATATTTTTAATGAAATGTGCCCTTTCTGTCTTAGAAAATATCAACTTACGTGAAATTTAATATTTGTTGCACTTCAGAGAAAACAGCTCCGAAATACCCCCCAGGGCGTGTTTCATTTGTTTCAGGATTCAATACCATCGGGCTTAATCCACGAAACTAGAAAAAAAAATGACACAAGAATCTCCTTTAACAAAAGACCCTCCAGAGGTTTATGTTTCGTGTAAAAGAAAAAAAAAAAAAAAACTTAAAATTTTAAAAGAATTCGCCTGAGAGATGGCAAACCTCTGTTTGTCTGTCTAAAGAGCTTCAGGGGCACCCAATGAAATCATTATTTGACACAGAAATTGAATGGAAATCATCTACGTTGGCAGCTTTCTACCCATTTTGGAGTTGTCAGAAATTATAAGCTAATGCGTAAAAAAAAAAAAATAATAATAACATTGCAGGACAGCCCATTATAACTCGGACATTCATTTCCCAATATTTTCTTTGAATATTTGTCACCTTCTCTGCAAGTATTTGACTCAGTTTTTTGCATGGAAACTAGGCCGATGGAAAAACTGTAAAAAACCAACCAAAATTGGATAAAAACATATATTTCATATTTTTTAATGTTTTGGAGTAATGACGCTGTTGTTTTCATTTTATTTAGTGAATAATATAATCAAAATGTTAATAAAATAATTAAAAAATGAAATTCAAAAATTAAATATGGTAACCTAACCTCCAACTGTCATTTCATTTGTTATTATTTTCTTTAATTAATTAATATCAGATAATTAAATACAGTTTGTTGATAGGTAAATAAAAGAAGAGCAGCTAAAATTATTTCATTTATTGACCCACTAGGCTGACGTTTCGGTCTTGGTCAAGACCATCTTCAGAGCTATAACAACATGAAGTATATTTTTTAAAAAAATATTATTTGTGAAATTTTACAATTTACAACATTATATAACTTGGCATAATACAGAGATATTATAATTACCTTGCAGGTTGTCAATATAGGCATACAAACACTAACACAATCATATATTCTATGAACATTCGGTTAGAGATATTTTGAAAAATTAATATGTAGAATGATTGAATTATAATATAAAAAATACATATATTAATAACATAAGCCAATTGGTTGAGTACAGGCAGTGGACAAGAAGGTAGGCATCCCATGGTTATAGCTTTCCCCCCACTCCAAAGTGAGTGACGTAGTAGAGAGAGGAGACCGGTGCGCAGCTCACCGCTTTAAGATATTCCTATATAGAAATATGGTGGATCTTATTATCTACCCTGCTTAAAATTGACTGTATCATTTAACATAAGATAAATATTGCCTTTAGTCAACGCTTTTGTAGGGTAATTGTCCTCCAATCCTGAATATTTTCACGATCTTCAAAGTTAAAAATGATGCTTATTATTAATAGTATGATCGGCCAGATGCAACACTGGTGTCAGGTTCTTGATGTTCTTTTATAAATAGACAACCGACTATTTAGGTATTGCCGGGTCTGACCCTGATAGTTCAATTGGTGGTCACAACCATTCCATGACACTTTATAGTACAATCTACAGGAGTTCTTCAGGAGGGGGTAGGACCTAATTATTAAAGAAAAAGCTCAATGTGGAAGCGGCTTGAATGATATACATAATGATATAATAATTATATCATTCAAGCCCATCAACACATTGAGCTTCCTCTTTAATAATAAGGATCCTACCCCCTCCTCAAGAACTCCGAGATTGTCTATAAAGTGTCATGCAACGATTGTGACTTGTGCTATGTGGGTCAGACCCGGCAATACCTAAATAGTCGGTTGTCTCAACATAAAAGCAACATCAAGAACCGTGACACCAGTGTTGCATTGGCCGATCATACTATTAATAATAACCATCATTTCAACTTTGAAGACGTGAAAATCTTAGGTTTCGAGGACAATTACTACAAGAGGTTGACTCTAGAGGCAATATATATTTATTTAAATAATACAGTCAATTTTAAGCAAGATATAAGATCCACCATATTTCTATATAGGAATATCTTAAAGCGGTGAGCTGCGCACCGGTCTCCTCTCTCTACTACGTCACTCACTTTGGAGTGGGGGGAAAGCTATAACCATGGGATGCCTACCTTCTTGTCCACTGCCTGTACTCAACCAATTGGCTTATGTTATTAATATATGTATTTTTTATATTATAATTCAATCATTCTACATATTAATTTTCAAAATATCTCTAACCGAATGTTCATAGAATATATGATTGTGTTAGTGTTTGTATGCCTATATTGACAACCTGCAAGGTAATTATAATATCTCTGTATTATGCCAAGTTATATAATGTTGTAAATTGTAAAATTTCACAAATAATATTTTTTTAAAAAATATACTTCATGTTGTTATAGCTCTGAAGATGGTCTTGACCAAGACCGAAACGTCAGCCTAGTGGGTCAATAAATGAAATAATTTTAGCTGCTCTTCTTTTATTTACCTATCAAATACAGTAAATAAAAAAAAAAGTCTGTATAATTGTGCAGTGTCTCGCTATCTCGATCAGTTTGACAAATAGAGGAGAGGATATAAAGAAATCCTCAAATGAAAGGCTCAAAAAATTCCTGAAAATTCGGAATTTGCATATTAGAAAGTTTTAAGGCGCGTTCTCACGAGTCAACTTTTGTTGATCAATTTTAGTTGGCCAACTAATTTTTAATATTGGCGAGGCCAAACATCCCATGGCCATCGGGATTCGAACCCAGGATCTCCAGTAGGCGTGCTGTGCATCCCCTCGACCTACACCACCTGTTAGAGCAGACCCAGATTTCTGTCCCTCTACTCGTTTAAAAAGCGGCGGACAAGTGAAAAAATTTTTTTTTAAGTTTTTCACTTTGTTAGTGACTTGCACGACTAACTGCATATAAGGGGAAGTGAGTTTTATTGGTGTAGGTCGAGGGTCCGGTGGCTTGGTGCAATGGACAGCACGCCTATGCCCCCGAAAGGCTGGAGATCCTGGGTTCAAATCCTTAGAATGCTCTATATAAATTTTTTGAGAAAATTATTTAAAATATACTTTACTGATGTAGGATTTTTTAAAATAACGGAAACTATATCTCGACACAAACAAATCTGGTGTGACAAGCACAGTACACAACTTTCTATTACCGAAGCTAAGAGAAGGTTGTGTGCTGTGCGATCAGTCATACCATTTTTTTTTTGTTTACCAGAAATCCTTTACCCTTTAGGCTATTTTAATTTGTTTCATTTTTATTATTATTTTAACGAGCGCTTGTATCAGAATCTTTTCCTTTCCTTTCCTTTGTGGTTTCCCTCCAGGGCCAGTCGGTCCATTTGGCTGTTGTTTTGCTTCATTCATTATCAATTGATTTTCATTGACTCTTCTTCTCTCTTTTTATCTTTTGTGACATTACGATAAATTGCCAATTAAAAACAAATTGTTTGGTTTATACGGAAATAAAATAGAAAAAAAAAACAATCATCTCTAAATGCTCCAATAAATGGCATTAATATACAAATCAATAGCAATTAAAATTTAAATGGAGATCCTCCCTCTGCTCTTTTATGAGTTATTAAAGTTTTTTTTTTTGTTTTTTAAACTGGTTAATAAAATGTTAACTAATGTTCATATCAAATGAAGGAAAATATAATTTAACTGATAAGGTAGTTTGGTTTTTAATAAAAAACTGGGAGGCTTCGCCACGCTCAGCTGGTTTGGGCCCGCCTGCGGCGGTCTCTCGTCTTTTATTAATTATGAAAAAAAAATTGCCTGGACCCCAATATGTATAATACTCATTAACGGATATCGTTTAAAGTCTTAAATGGCCTAAGTTGCCGAGAAGACTGTGTGAATGAGTGTGTGAATGTGAGTGTGAATGTTTAGAAAAAATGGAAGTTTTAAAAAAAAAAAAAATTTTAAACATTACACAGTCTTTTCGGCAACTTAGGCCATATAAGACTTGACGATATCAATTATTTATGAATCTATCTATATTGGGGTCCAGGCAATTCTATTTAAGTCATTTGGTATCCAAATAAAATCGTCGGACTGCCTGGGGTCCGAACCCGCGACTTTTGGTATACGAGGTTAGCACGCTAATCCCTACACCAAGCCCCGAGGGCAAAAAAAAGATGATTATTATTATTATTATTATTATTATTATTATTATTATTATTATTATTATTATTATTATTATTATTACTATTCTAATCCAGTGCATGCTTGAGGATTTGTTTACATTCAAAGAATACACAAATGCAAATAATACATAAATATTTCTCTATACATTTCCTATGGGAGAAATCGTAACTTTAAGAATTAATAACTCAAAAAGTTATAGGAATTTCGGGATGAAAATGATTTTCCTGTATTCTCCTCTTTATCCATATAAAATTTCATTTCAAAATTTTAACGGGAAGAACACATAAATATTTATTTATACATTTCCTATGGGAGAAATCGTAAAGTAGGAATTAATAACTCAAAAAGTTATAGGATTTTCGGGACAAAAATAATTTTCTTGTAATCCCTAGAAGGTCCCTTTTAAGTATATAAAATTTCGTTTCAAAATTTTAACGGGGAGTTGTCTAAATATAGCGTAGAGTCTACACTGTATATTGAATATTAATCAAATGGTACACCCTGTATGTGATGTAATTTTATTTTCTAAAAGAATTTTCAAGAACTCTTAAAAAAGAAAGCTATTTATTTTAGTAGAATTAAGTATAACGAAAGGCCTATTTGGAAAGCTACGTAGCTCATTCACACACGTATTGCAATCATTTCCCCCACCCCCTCTCTCTTATTTAAGAATGATAGATAAGAGAATCGCGTGAGATAAGAAAAAAAAAAAGAGAGGGAATTATATCTCTCGTAAAAATAGGATATTGAAAGCCGATTTAAAGGCGGAATTCATAACAATTTGGAGGAAGGCAATTGCTGACAACGATGACGTCGATCAACGACGGCTCTATGTCTGCCAAGAGCACTTGAAATAAAATAAAAAAAGCCCATTCTAAAAATTTAATACTTTTCACAATGAGCTTATTATTCATTTTGATACGACTTGAGCCTTTTTCTTTCTTTATAGCAAAGATTTTGCTTTTTTTTATTATTAATATGATTAGTTCAAAAAGGTTTTAGAGGTTCATAAATGTGTTGAAAGGAGATTCATGAATTTTTTATAAAAACGCGTCCCCGTCTTTTTTTTGTTTGTTTTCTCTTATCTATACATCGCTCATTTGCTGCAAGAGTGTCATAACTCAAAATTTCTATTTTTTCAGGTGATCAAAAAAACAAAATAAAATTTTAACACATTTATGTAGAAATTCGAATTAAAAATGGTGGCTATCACATTAATTCTTTATTATCGAGAATATCACTGGGACACCTTCCAGAAAGCTTCTTTTTAACTGAAATATTTCTGTTCTGAAGTAAACAAAGGAGTTAAAATAAAAATTTGCGATTCAAAAAAAAATTAGATATTATGCTGAGAGTTTGAAAAGCTCAGATATGTCATACTGCCAGATAATAGAGCTTTTTTTACTTGTCCTTACTGTACCAGTAACTCAATAGCGTTATTGCAGCGAATGATCGACATGTTAATATATGTAGAGAGAAAGTATTGGGTTCAGGTCAAAAATTTGATGCCGAGTTATCTCAAAAAATATCTCAAAAACAAAAACAGCTGAAATTTTATATTCAAGTTAGAAACCCCTCTGGCACTTGACACGAAGCTTTTGAACAAAATCGGCCAAAGAGTACTAATACTTTACTGATGATACTTTTTACTTTTTTTTGATTTTCTCAAAATTTGCTTTAACAATTTTGATTAAAATTCAAAAATCAATTATTTTTTAGATACTCTTTGAAATGTATATTCTCATTTTGTCATTGAAATCTTCTAAAGGCCACTTCACTCTTCTACTTCATAGGAAAGAGGAAGAATGGGATGGGATGCTAACAAAATATAAATATTTTCCCATGTTTATAAATTTTACATCTTGAATTCTGATAGATTGGAGATACCAATCCAATTGAAATAAATTTCTTCTTTTTCTTTCTTCGGCTGATTATTCCCGCGGTGCGGGTCGGCGGGAAGGATTTTTGCGACCGGGAAGGAATAGAACAGGCCGGCCCGTCGCGAAATATAGAAGGGCAGAGACTGACATGCAAAGAACAGAAATGCTGCCAGTCCCAGCTAGGGCAGCTCGTGGTCGCCATCCACGTACCCACAAGATATGGGTCCCTGAGCAAAATTTAAATAAATACGACCAGGAGATAAATAAGACGAGATCTAAACGGCATTTGATGCCGAAGAAATTCTTAAATAAAAATAAAAATATATATTGGCGGAAAATAAATACGTATATGCCGAGAGAAATTGGTGTGACAGGCACAAAACACAACTATTGTTATTGGATACTTATCTAACTTGTAAGATAAGAGAAAGCTGTGTGCTGTGCGACTAATCCTACCAGATTTTTGTTTCCTCTTATAGGAAGGTTGTGATATATTAACATACATAGGTAAGATTACATATATTTTCAATTATTATAAAAAAATGTGGTGTTACTGATCGCACAGCATACAACTTTCTATTACCTTCGGTGATTGGAAGTAGTGTGCTGTGCTTGTACACCAGATTTTTTTACTTACAAGTTAAATATACAATTTCAAAACCTCCTAGCTCTTTTCGTTGTTGGGATATTTTGTCCACAGACAGACAGACAATGTTGCGAAAACTACTTTTTTACACCAGAGGACCTCAAAACGTGTATATCCATCAAAATCTCGACATCGAATTTTTGACATGAATCCAATACTTTCTCTCTCAATATATTAACATACATAGGTAAGAGAAAGTAATAAATTTAGTTTATGTCACAAATGAATTGTTTTGGGTCTCAAATTTCCTCTCTCTTTTTAGCTATTTATTATTTAAAATAGTCTATTTTTTTTTGAAACTGTAAAAAATGTGTGTGTCGAATCAATAAGCTCTAAAAAATATTTCTCTTTCAAACGATAGTAAAAGATCAATGTTTTCATATGGAAACAAGGTCATGAATGAACTTTAAAAGGGAGCTTTAAAACTTTAAACTTTTGTGTTTGAATTGATAATTTTCAATATTAAATTATCATCCATTTTACTCTCTCTCTCTCCCTCTTTCTCCCTCTCTAAACTATATTTCGTTTAACAAAAAGTAAAAATTGAAAAAAAAAAAAAATGCAATACTGTATTTTGACTAAAAGATTTTTAAAACATATTTTTTTAGAACACTTTTTTTTATTTTCTATATTTAGAGAGAAAGTGTTGTTCTAAATTAATGGTAGCCTGTATACTAGGGGACAGAAAAAACTCATTTTTTTATTTCTAACAAGTTGCGAATTATCTAGACAAAAAAAAAACGGAAAAAATGATCAAAATCGGTTGACATCTTCCGGACTTATTTTTTGCCATTTTTTTCAACTTTTGAATTCACAGTCTATTACGTTAAAAAATATGGGGATTGACTTCCGAGACTTTCTCGTATATTCTTTTGGAATTACGTCTGGGTGTGTGTGTGTGAACACGATTGCTTAAAGACCAAAGCAGCTGGATCGATGAAATTTGGTATATGCTCCTTAAACTAAAATTGTAGATTTCTATCTACTTTTGGAGAAATACGTCACTTGGAAGTAGTGCTTTACTTAAAAAGTTTTTTCGAAAATTTTGAAATTTTCAATTTTTTTGTTATATTATAATAAAATACTCTATTTTAAAAAGTTTTTATTTGACATTTTTCGAAAACTGAATAGTTTTGAAATAATCACAGAAGAAATAGAAAATTTTCGTTATCATTAACGAATATTTTCTATTTCTTCTGTGATTATTTCAAAAACTATTCAGTTTTCGAAAAATGTCAGAATAAAAACTTTTAAAATAGGTATTTTATTATAATATAACAAAAAAATTGAAAATTTCAAAATTTTCGAAAAAACTTTTAAGTAAAGTACTACTTCCAAGTGGCGTATTTACTCCAAAAGTTGATAGAAAACAATTTTAGTGTAAGAAGCATATACAAATTTCATCGATCTAGCTGCTTTGGTCTTTAAGCAATCGTGTTTCACACACACACACACACACACAGAATAATGCCAAAAATGGTTTTTTGGACTCAGGGAGGTCCAAAACGTGGAGAAAACATCAAAATCTCGAAGTCGAATTTTTTACGATTACATAACTTTCTATAGAAAGTAAAAAAGTAGGCCTATATTAAAAATAAAAACTCGTAAAAATGAAACTTTTCCATTATTTTGGCAAATTTCGGGGCTTATGCGCGACGGAAGTTATCAAATGATCTAATCCAAAAAAAAAAAAGAAGTTTTTAGGCTCTTTTTTGAAGACGTTACAGGACGAAAACATCCAATTAAAAAAATTCAAAAATTTGGTGTGACTGGTCGAACCAGACTTTTGTGTCAACATATATAGAAGCTCTGAGGATGGTCTTAACCAAGACCGAAATGTCAATATAGTGGACTTTTTTTTTTTAAAGATTCACACTTTTTTCACACTCACACTCATATTCAGAAGCTGCGTCCCCTGGAGCTCCTTGCTACTTCGGAGGGCAAGTTTGTTGCCAATTTAGAATATTTCTATTTGCAATGCACAATTTAAAAGAAAAATTATTTTTAAATATCTGATTTATTGAATCTTTCATTTCTTCTTTCTTGAATATAATAAATAATTCTTACAGCGAGAGATTGCAAGATATGTTTAAGTTAGTTGCAAATGCCAAAACGTGCTCTATTCTATATGTCCTAATGATTGCGTAGCCCCGCCCACAGCGCATAGTCGTATAACCAGAAAGATGTTTCACAGAGCAACTGACTGCCTCTCTAATTTCCAAGCCACCTTGTAGTTTTTGTGTTCCCATATTGAAGAAATTTGATTATAATTAATACTACGTTACTCCCTGGTCCATGTACTATATGTGTAGTTAATTTCAAATAGATTCATTCAAAATTGTGGATTTCTATAGAACATATACATACATAAATACGTTTTTCCATGTATGTATATATATTTTATATAGATAGATAGATAGAAGATACATTTGGGGTCCAGGCATTCTTATTTAAGCCATTTGGTATCCAATTTGGTATCGGATTCTAACCTGCCACCCTTGGTATAGAAGGCAATCACGCTACAACTACACCAAGCCCGAGAGCTAGTGGACCTTAATAAATAAAATATATGTATTACTAGCTGCTATTCTTTTCTTTTCTCAAAATTTTAAATGCTGATTTAAAAATATTTTTTATTCTTTACAAAAACATTTTTTGTTGGGACGGGGGGGAGATAATCATCCGATTCGTCCAAACACCCCTACCCCCTCCTCGAAAAATTTTTCTAATCGTAAAATCGCCTCATTTTCCCGTTTTCATTAATCCTAGTAAGTTTTATCATTTGCATATTTTAATAAAGTTCGAGTTAAAAAAAAAAAAAAAAGGAAATCCAGTAAGTAAACATTAAGGTTTACAACTGAGAAACAGTTTTAATGTCATACATGCTAATAATTTTGTTAAACTTTGTACAAATGACTGACTGACAGACAGATAATAATAATATAGAGCAGAAACAAGCAGCCATTTAGTGAATGCCTTGTTGAAATGTGTTCGTATATTACTACCAAGTTTGTCTGTTCGGCGCCCTAATTTAGTATCCACCCCTCGAACAACACACACACACACACACACGCACGACTAGGTATAGGCATGCGTGTGTATCATTCAACTATGCCGACGTATAATTAGAGCTACTTATATAAAAATCAAATATCTCTGTAAGTAGAAATATTAAGAACAATAGTAAATGGGGAATTGATAACGTTTCAGGTTATAAATGCAATGTGTGTAGATTCTCTCAACAGAGATGACAGAGATTAACTCCAAATACAGAATGACGGAGGATGTTTGAGAATAAACTATGTTAGTAAATTTTAAGAATAAGAGAATCTGCCCGCAGGGAGTGCTAAAAAATGACGAATATTAATCGCCAACATTGGCGTAGCCAGAAATTTTTGAGGGAGGGGGGGGGGATCAAGAAATTTTTTTCAAAAATTTAAGATTATTTTAGGGTTTTTTATAAATCATTTTGGTTTGTTTTTTTTTTAGCTAGAGTAAATTATTATATTTTACTTTCTCTTACCCTATGTGAAATACAATTTGTATTAAATATCTAGTCATGGTTTGGGTCCCATGGGGGGGGGGAGGTTTGAACCCCCAAAACCCCCCCCTGGCTACGCCTATGATCGCCAATCACGATTTTCTAAGCTTATCCTGCTCATTTAGTCATAATAATTAATACATTTGCCTCTAGGACCGGGGGTGGTTTTAGGCTATCATTATATCGAATTAGGGGTAGGGAACCCCCCCTTTTTGGGGGTTATCAAATACCCCATAGCAAAGCATTGGAAATCAGGATCTAACTCGCTTTACGAAACATATATTTATCAAATCTTTAAAATGAAAAATAAAAACTCTTCCTCCCCCTAACAATTCGACATTTGAAAAGATTTTTCCGCTCTGCTCCCCCCCCCCCCTAAAATTATTATTTTTTTATTTTTCACTAGAAATAAAGAATTTAATAAAATTTAAAATGACGCTTTCTTAGGGTGTAAATAATTGAAAAATGGTATTTTAGACCTCAGAAAGTTCAATCACGCCCTGCCCATAAAAAACATTTATTTGGACAACTCTTAGTCATATCTCGATCTGTCTGTCTGTTTGTAACACATAGATCAGAAACTTCTGGACCGATTTTCATGGAGTTTTTTTTAATGGGTACAGAATTTTCCGGGGGGTGATTTTAGGCTATCCTTATATCAAATTAGGGTAGGAAACCCCCTTTTAGGGGGCTCACAAATCTTCCATAGGAAAGCATTGGAAAACAGGTTCTAACTAGCTTCAAAAAAAATATATTAATCAAATATTTAAAATAAAAAATAAAATAATTTGCCCTCGAAACCGAAATGACCTCTCTACGCATCTTAAGGATTTCCTCCTTATTATTTTTAATTATACAATAACTATACATACATGTATATGACACTTTTGTTAATCCTGATGGACGTGATAGATGCTCGAAACAATGCTAACAAAATATTTTTTTTTTAAAGGATTTTTTCGGTCATATAAAATTTCAATACCTACTACTAAATTCCAGGAGATGTTAATACATTTTTATCGCGCCCTGCGGACATTATTATATTTAATATTGCGGGAAACAAAAACGAATGTCGATTAAATAAAATACAACTCATAAAATATAAATATTATTAGAGGGCGGATGGAATACATGTATTTACATGCGATAGAATATTTATTTTTATGAGTTTAACTTGCTATTGTATTATTATAGTGATAATAAATTTGATTTGTTTTATATGTAAAAAAAAAGCAACAGGATGTGGAGATATTAGAGGTGGCAAGAAATAAACCCCCTCCACCCATTTAAGAGAAGTTACCACCCTCCCCCCCCTCTCTCTCTCTGCTTTACCATAATTAACCATCGCCTCCCCTTTTTGTCTTCATCTTCTGGCTGAATGATTACAAAAAGAACTAACTGCTTCCTTTGATTAAGGCAATTTTTTCATTTTTTTTTTTTTTATGTAAAGGTGAGATAGGCTAATTAAATTAAGTAGTCCGTAAAATGCGAAAAGGGAAATTGGGCCATTTGCAACTATAACAATTACATTTATAATCAGTGATTGTTCGTTTTGCTTTTTTGTTCAAATAACTCCAGAAATGCCCTCGGGGCTTGGCGTACGTAACCTCGTATACCAAACGTCGCGGGTTCGGACCCCAGGCAGTCCGATGATTTTATTTAAGCCACTTGGATACCAAATGGTTTAAATAAGAATGCCTGGACCCCAAATAAATATATATTATATAGATACGAGTATCGTTTAAAATCTTAAATGGCCTAAGTTGCCGAAAAGACTGTGTGTATGTGTGTGTGAATGTGAGTGTGAATGAAAAAAAAAAAAAAAAAAAAAAAAAAAAAAAAAAAAACAGAAATAATTGTGCAATTTTATTTATTTTTTCCCCTACACCCCTTAATAAAATTTTAAGATAAAATAGCGCGAAACAATTTCATTGAAGCTTAAAAAGTGATGTCTGATAAATAGATTATGATTAAAACGTACTTCAATTTTTGGTACAATTACTACTATTTAATAATTACAACAATCTATAGATATCGCTCAAGAAATTGCAAAACTTGCCCGCTCATTTAGGCATGGGCGTAACTAGGGTGGTGCCGGGGGTACAGCCCCCCCAAAAAAAAGCTCCTTGCCCCAGAGAAATGAGAAAATATGGGGCTTTCCAGGCCCACCGGAATAGCTGGTCCCATGCCCCTCCCCCAGCCAAATTCTATAGTTACGCCCATGCATTTAGGTCGTCGAATAGGGATGGAAATGGCGATCGCAAAGTCTGATATTTTTCAATTCTCGGAATCGTTTATATAATAGTAAGTATAGTATAGATAATATATTTACTGAGTATCTTCTAAGCACGAGTTATAAAGTTTTTAAAATCAACTTGAAAGTCGAAAAGTCGACTTTCAGAAATGATTAGTCGATTTAGAGAATCGAAAAATATCAAGGCGATTGCAATATCGATAATCGACTTTTCGAGCGCCTTTTCCATCCCTATTCACTCCTCTTCTCCCTTCGTAGTTACGTTAAAATTTCATGCGGGCTCATTTGAGAAATTTAAATCAAAATGCATAGAACAAAATAAACAAAATCCACTAAAAAAAAGCATTGCGATCCAATTTGCAGATCCAGGACAGATTGAAAGATCACGATCCTGATTTTCAAAGATCGGATCCTTGGATTTTAAATTCTAATTTTAGACCAGGATTCGCAGGAACATTGTAGCCAGGAGATTAAATAAAAAAATCTTTTATTTAATTTTTATTCGCCGACTTTTCGGTCGTCAATCAGAGAAAATATTGTCAACGTCGGTGAATAAAAATTGAATATAAGATCTTTTTATTTAATCTCCTGGCTACAAAGTTCCTGCAAATCCTGATTAAATCATCACAGACATAAAACATTAATTTATATAATTGGAGGTTTACTTCTTTGAAATTCGTATGATGGAGTTCACGAAAATTAAAACAAAGTATTTTACTTTATTATACAGGAATTTTATTGCCAGACAATTGTTGTGTGCACATTCTCACAGTTTCGGTCCGATAAGGACCATCATCAGGCCTGAAACAATCAAATTGCTCTCTTAAACTTCATGCAACACAGGGCCAATCTCTCATATGGTTACATATTCATTCTCTTCACAATACAATGAACAAACATCACAATTATGATTTTTTATAAATTTTAAGAAGACAGATAATATTGTTCTGTTCAAAATCAAAAAATTTTTTTATAATTAGTTTCAAGATTATGTCACTTTTTTCCAAAAAAAATTATGTCATTAGAAAACGAGTTCATACCATGAATTCCTTGTCTCTTATTCAAATATATATTTCCCCAAAGGGGGTGAAAAGCCATGAATTATATATATTATGGAGTGGGAGAATACTGATGGCCTGATGATGGTCCTTTTCGGACCGAAACTGTGAGAATGTGCACACAACAGTTATCTGGCAATAAAATTCCGATATAATAAAGTAAAATACTTTGTTTTAATTTTCGTGAACTCCATCATATGAATTTAAAAAAGTAAACCTCCAATTATATAAATTGATAATTTCTCTTTCGTCTCTTTTTAATAAAACATTAAGTTTCCTAATTTTGGATCCCAATTTT
>JAKCPI010006247.1:0-20028 GCA_023213315.1 Euborellia annulipes
TGTGGAAACATCTGCTGGAGAAAGAGGAGGGTGAGTGGGGGGATATATAAAGTGAAATTTGGAGAAGAGATTATCTGGTTGTTGTTTTTTTTCCTCTTCAGTTAGCTATGCAGCCGGCGGCCTCTCTCACTGTGAGTTACTCTATTTACTAACAACAACAAAAATAACCTGAGTGCAATTTGAATTAAATAATATTGACTTTTTATTTAAATAAAAAATAAATTCTGAGCCCCATGGGTCTTAAGATCCAATCTTTCTAAATTAGCAAAATCGGGCCGAAGTCTAAATGGCTTCAGTTGCCTAAAAGATTTTAAATAAATTAAAAAAAAAAAAAAAAAAATTATAAAGTCGAGAAGCCTGGGAAAGACATTTTTAATTATGTCGTCGTTTCGAAGGCATGTCTCTTTATCAGGATATCTAGGGTCATGTGATGTTTTTATTTATATTGCCTTTTCGGCATATTCGGCCATATAGACTTTAGATCTATTGATTACGATACAAATGAAACTGGCATTTTTATTTACACTTTTTGGTATTCAAATGCTACATTTCCTTTTGATTTTTTTTTTCGGTTATAGATATTGATATTCTTTATTTGAACATTTAAAATATCAAAAGGATTTATTTTAAGTAGAAGAAATTCAATAGCTGAGTGGAAATTATTGGGATGTAGGGCAGCCAGCAAGTGATAAAAAAAAACTTTATTTAATTATCGTAGACGTTTCGGATGGGATTCGAATGTGAATTCCTTCAGATTCTTAAGTAAAATGACCTCCTGAATCCAAATATGACTTCCGTTTTCCCCCACCAAGTACCGTTTTCGGGGTGGAGCCCCCTACTTATTTCCACCCCTTTTCGTTATTTATAGGGCCACGAAAAAATTTGGAGGGATGAAAAGGAATATTTTAGCCTGTAACATTTCTTCAGAAGGTCTAGAGAAGTGAAAAGTTAAAAAAACATTAACATTTGGATCCAAGGGGGATGTGGGGGAGGATTTTGTCCCTTATAGTGCAAAAAAATCATTAAAAATGATCGATTTTTTCTGATTTTTCCCAATTTTTTTCAATGATTTTCTACATATTCCAACTGACAGACCCACCTCACCCTTCCCTAAACATCCCTCAACTAAAAAAAAATATATAGGATAAAGCGGGTGGGGTGTGAGCGATTCGGCAGCCCTTGCAAGAATTTTTTTCAATTATTGACAAGAAATAATTTCTACACTTTTAGATAAAATATGGAAATATTGAAGGACATAGAAGAATCTGTATATTTAAGTTTAAATTTGTAAAGATCAGCCCAAAAAAATGAAAGTTAGCCGCATATTTGCCAATTTGACCAACTGAGCTGTGAATCTTCCATCTTCTTGCAAGGGCTTCGGAATCGCCCACACCCCACCCGCTTTGTCCTATATAATTTTTTTTAGTTGAGAGATGTTTTAGGGAAGGGTGAGGGAGGTCTGTCCGCTGGAATATGTAGAAAATCAGTGAAAAAATTGTGAAAAAATCAGAAAAAATTGATCATCTTTATATATATAATTATTCTGTACGTGTGTATGTGACTGAACTCCTCCTAAACGACTGAACCAATTATGATGAAATTTTTTGTGTATGTTTGTGATAGTCCCGGACAGGTTTTGTTTCACAAATAACAATAAGTTAATGAGTAATTAACCGTTAAAATAAGAAAAATCTGGTGTGACTGGCGCACGAGCACACAACTTTCTCTTACCTTCGGTAATCGAAAGTTGTGTTCCGTGCTTGTCACACCAGATTTTTTGTGTCGACATAGATTTAGTTCCCGGCAGTAAGGAATATTTGAATTCAGATGTAAAATTTATAAGTATGGGAAAATATTTATATTTTGTTACCATGGCAACCATTTCTCCTATCTTTCCTATGAAACACAAGAGTAAAGTGTGCTTCAAACAATTTTGAGGGCAAAACGAGAATATACATTTGAAAGAGCATCTAAAAAATAATTGATTTTTGAATTTTAATCAAAATCGTTAGAGCGAATTTTGAGAAAATCGAAAAAAACTGAAAAAGTACATCAGTAAAGTACTAGTAGTCTTTGGGCGATTTTGATTAAAAGCTTATTTTTCCGGTCCCGGGGGTGATTAACTTAAATATAAAATTTCAGCCTCATAGCTCAATTCCTTCATGCTTAAAATTGAACACACACACACACACACACACACCCACCCACACACACACAGACAGACCATGTCGCGAAAACCACTTTTTTTGGATTCAGGGGACCCTCAAAACGTAAAGATCCATCAAAATCTCGACATCGAATTTTTGACATGAATCCAATACTTTCTCTCTATATATATATTACATATATACATAGGTAAGAGAAAGTAAAAAATAAAAAATTAGGAGAAATAGTTGCCATGGTAACAAAATATAAATATTTACCCATGTTTACGATTTTTTATTTACATTTTGAATTCTAAAATATCGGCGTAAATTTTTTGTCTGTGTATCGGGAGAGTCCCGGAAAGGATATTATTCACAAAAAATCTTAAGTTCATGAAAAATTAACCGTTAAAATAATCTCTATATATAAAAATGAAAAGGGAAAATGTATGTACCGGTATGTATATAAGTAGGCGAGCAGGGGGGTCCAGGGGGCGCAGCCCCCTGGCTAGACGGAGAGAGCCCCGCCGAAGGCGGGGCTTTTGCGTCTAGTTTTTAATAATTTTTTTGCATTTTAAGGGACAAAATCCTCCCCCACATCCCCCCCTTGGAACCAAATGTTAATGTTTTTTAGCTTTTCACTTCTCTAGACCTTCTGAAGAAATGTTAAGGCTAAAATATTCCTTTTCATCCCTCCAAATTTTTTTCGTGGTCCTATAATTAACGAAAAGGGGTGGAAATAAGTAGGGGGCTCCCCCCCGAAAACGGTACGTGCTGGAGGAAAACGAAGGTCATATTTGGATTCAGGAGGTCATTTTACTTAAGAATCTGAAGGAATTTTCTCGGGGCCAGAAAAAAAGTTTCATTTTGTAGCACAGTGTTATTAGAAACAGTGTGTTATTATGGACTGAGAGTGAGTGAAACGCTTATTTTTGTATTGGATAAAGTGCTTCCCTTGGTAGTACTGTAGACAGAAATCTTTTTTGACTGGAGGGGGAGAGGTTGAGGGACACCACTTCGACCACCACAAGGAATGAATTTTAAAGAATACAAATAATTTTTGATTAAAATGTTAATAGCATACGTATTTCTTGGAAAAATTATGCCGAACCTCGCCTTGGAGCAAACAAAAATGACCCGTATGCATGACCATTGGATAGAAAGACCTTTCATAGGTCAAGACTCATTGATTGCTATGACCTATAGGTTGCAGGATTAAAAAAAAAAAGAGAGAGTCAATCGACACTCGTTTTGTAATAGGCATGATTAAAAAAAAAAAACGAATTCGAAAATTCAAAAGACTGAAGCTCAACTTTAAAATTTCATTGTCTTGATCACTAAATAAAAGTGTGCAGTCAATATTTAAAACAAAATGATTCTATTCTCTTCCATATTAATGACAAAATACTTTCTCTCTCTATATATTTCATATATAGGGTAAGAGAAAGTAAAAATTCGAAAATTGAAATTTAATATATATTAATACGTAGGAAGAGAGGATGTCAATCAAACAGGATACCCTCTATCAAATTAAAATCTCATTACAAGAAAACGTTTCGGCTTTAAATAGATAATGCCATCTTCAGTTCTATGGGAATTTACGTGGTAATTCCAATGAATACAACATCGAGATGCAGATAGAGTTGTTATTTAGATATTCGAAATTATATAAAGAATATAAAATATGCACATAAGGTGACGTATGCTCACCACTCTAAATGGCCAAGTCGGGGGCCGTTTTTCGTTCGACCTTATTTTTTTTTAGTATTTGAATCTCGTCAATTTATTATGAAATTTCAAAAAAAAAAATAAACCCAGAAATTTTGAGAAAAGCCTGAAAGCCGGATGCGCGAGGGGGCGCCAAAGGCTTGATGCGCCTGGGGCGGGGAAGGGGGCAAGCGCACCCCTTCGCCTCCACCTGGATACGCTACTGGGCCAAGTCTCAAATATAATACATATAAAGTCTTTAATCGGTGGAGTTGTATGATAAAGATGAAAAAATATCATTTTTTCAAATGTTTATTGAAACATTTATTTTGCTCCTGGTCCATAGCATAGAACACATATAGAGTATTCGCTACTTGTGCTAGGGATCCCTCAATATGCTACTGATTGCTTCCTATATCAAAGATGACTGTACAAGTATTAATGCCCGAACTATCTCAACATTGTTTTTGCCTCTTTATAAAATTCGATGGAATTTTACAATATATAGCCTACCCTATCTCGAGATGATTCTTTTCTATTTTTACTTTCTTTTACCCTATATATGAAATATATAGAGAGAGAAAGTATTGCGATCATGTCAAAAATTCGATGTCGAGATTTTGATGGATATACATGTTTTGAGGTCCCCTGTATCCAAAAAAGTGGTTTTCGCTACATGGTCTGTCTGCACGTGTGTCTGTCTGTGTGTCTGTGAACAAAATATCTCAAGAACGAAAAGAGATAGGAGGTTGAAATTTTATTTTTAAGTTAGACACCCCATGGGACGTGACACGAAACTTTTGAACAAAATCGACCAAAAAGTACTAGTACTTTACTGATGTACTTTTTCAGTTTTTATCCATTTTCTCAAAATTCGCTCCAACGATTTTTTTTAAATTCAAAAATCATTTATTTTTTAGATTCTCTTTAAAATATATATTCTCATTTTATCATTGAAATCTTCTGAAGACCACTTTACTCTTGTACTCCATAGAAAAGATAGGAGAAATGGTTGCCATGGTAACAAGAAATAAATATTTTGCCATACTTATAAATTTTACATCTTGAATTCTAATATACCGGCGGAAACTAAATACATGTTGACACGAAAAATCTGGTGCGTTCAGTCACACCAGATTTTTTTAATTATTATTAGAAATCAAATTGAAATGTCAAAGCTTCCTCATATTCGTGTTTTTATATAATTTTTTTTTTAACTTCGAAAAAAATTGAAAATAATTTCCCTCTTGAATCAATTCCTGATTGGATGATGTTGCAAAGAGAGCGAACGGTATAGAAAGATGTTCACGTCACATAGAAGAGTATCTCTCTTACACCTACGCGATTCACTTTTACTTTATGTAATAATTTGGAATTTCACGATGAGGATCAATGAATAAGGAATTAATTTTTTTTTTTTTTTTATTTCGATTGGTTAAAAAAATTAATCCAAGTTTTGAGGAAATATTTTACCAGAAGAAAATGAAGCAAGCTGGCTGGGTCCTTCACTTTTAGTCAACTAGCGAACTAATCTGACAGCAAATCATCGATATAGTAAACAAGAACACGCTTAACCGCAACGATTGTGGTGTCTGTTGCTCATCTCCGTTGCCACGCCCCCCACGAGAAGAAAATTTGTATTATTATTCCAATCCAGTGCCTGCTTGAGGATTTGTTTACATTCAGAGAATACATCAATACAAAGAATACATAAATATTTCTTTATACATTTCCTCTGAGAGAAATCGCCATTTCAACAATTAATAACTCAAAAAGTTATAGAAATTTCAGGACGAAAATTATTTTTCTGTAATCCGTAGAAGGTCTTTAAGCATATAAAATTTAGTTTCGAAATTCCATCGGGAAGTTGCCCAAATAAAGCGTGACAGACAGACAGACTAGAGAATTATATAAAGACTAGCCGCGCCGCCGCCTTCGGCGGGCTTCGCAGCCTATCCAGGGGGGCTACGCCCCCTGGACCCCCACCAGCTGGTCTCGGGGCCCGCCTGCGGCGGACCCTCGCCTTTCTTAATGAGAAACTGCGTGGCGTCTAGACGAGGGGGCTACGCCCCCTGGACCCCCTTCCAACTGGCTCGGGCCCGCCTGCGGCGGACCCTCGCCTTTCTTAATGAGAAACTGCGTGAGCTTTAGAGGCGGGGGCTACGCCCCCTGGACCCCCACCAGCTGGCTCGGGCCCGCCTGCGGCGGACCCTCGCCTTTCTTAATTATGAAATTAAAATTATTATTACTAACAACTAAGCCCTCGGGGCGTGGTGTAGAGGTTAGCATGCTAACCTCATATACCAAACATCGCGGGTTCGGACCCCAGGCAGTCCGATGATTTTATATAAGGCATTTGGATACCAAATGACTTATATAAGAATGCCTGGACCCCAATATGTATAATTATAAATAACGGATATCGTTTAGTCTTAAATGGCCTAAGTTGCCGAAAAGACTGTGTGAATGCGTGTGTGAGTGTGAGTGTGAATGAGAAAAAAGTGTGAATGTTTTTAAAAAAAAAAAAAAAAAAAAAAAAAAAAAAAAAAAAAAAAAAAAACTAACAACTAAGTATTCCAGTCCAGTGCTTGCTTGAGGATTTGTTTACATTCATGGAATACACAAATGAAAAGAATACAAAAATATTTCTCTGTACATTTCCTATGGGGGAAATCGTAACTTTAAGAATTAATAACTCGAAAAGTTATAGGAATTTCGGGACCCGAGTATTTTTCCGGGACTCTCCATAACGTCCTCTATAAGACTGCAAAATTTCGTTTCAAAATTCCAACGGGAAGTTGGTCAAACAGAGCGTGACAAACGGACAGATAGACAGACAGACAGACAGACGGACACTCCGCAATTATTATATATAGAAGCTTGATTTTGAAGTTTTGGCTTTGATGTGATTATAATGGAGATTTGGAGATATCAGCCAAATTGGGATTATCCAGGTTAATAAAACTCCCAGGATAAGACGTTTCGGCCTGGATTTATTTAGCCATCTTCAGTTATTGGGAATTATACACATAATGCAAGTGCACATGTGATTAAACCAGGATTCGTCAATAATAAATTGATGTTTTATGACTGTGGAGATTGACTCAGGATTCGCAGGGACTTTGCAGCGAGGAGATATTAAATAAAAAATCTTTTATTTAATTTTTATTTGCCGGCGTTTCGGTCGCCAATCACGACCTTTATCAGGGCAAATATTGTCAATTATACACGATCTTAGGTATTTTAATATTCATTGCGATCAAATACAATTATAAAAAAAATATTATCTTTTACTTGCTGCTCGGAGGTTTCTTATTAAGATCGTGTATAATTGACAATATTTGCCCTGATGAAGGTCGTGATTGGCGACCGAAACGTCGGCAAATAAAAGTTAAATAAAAAGATTTTTTTATTTAATTTCCTGGCTGCAAAGTCCCAGCGAATCCTGAGTCAATAATAAAATTTATTTGCTTCATACAAAATTATATGGATCCTGTGCCCAAGCTCAGAGATAATATCAGAGAATTATCTCTGAGCTTGGGCACCGAAACGTCTTATTCTGGGAGTTTTATTGAACCAGGATCATTCCAATTCAGCTGATATCTCCAATTCTCCATGATAATTATATAAAGAAGTCATCAGGAAACTTGCAAATGAATGAATAAATAAATAAAATAAATACAAATAGATGAATTACTATTAATTTAATATTTAGGCATCCATTCCTTCTGTAATTTTCTCCTCTCCTCAATAGAGACAAATTTAGAATTGTAAAGAGAGAGACTTTTCCAATGATTGATATGCCACTGCATTTAAGACAATTGCAAGTTGCAATTTTTAAACGACATGAGTCATGTCGTTATATGTATGACCTACACAACGTGAGTGGAGTCGTTAAATGATTAATTAATTATTCCCTTTACACTTTCATATTAATGACACATGGAATAAAATGACCTAATTTTGAAGAGTAAATGTGAATGAAATTACGGAAAAATACAAAAGAATTGTTTTAAATGATTATGTACGTAATTTGTGTTAATGTGATGACAAGATGATCTAGATAGAAAAACAAAAAGTGAAGATAATCAGACGTCTGCCATTCTCAGAGGGGGGTGGTGGCGACGGGGGGGGGGGTAATTTTAAGGGAGACAGAAGAAATTCATTTGTTTTTAATCACAAGTCAGGCAACCCAATCGACCAAGTTATTTATTGATTTTTCGATGTATTCACTAATCAAATGACGAAATGACGAATTACTGAGACAATGCTCTTCTATTATTATGTTTATTTTAACAATGAAAAATCTGGTGTGCTGCAATTGGAGGTTATGTTCTGTGCTTGTCTGTGTTCAATTTTAAGCATGAAGGAATTTAGCTACAAGGTAGAAATTTTATATTTAAGTTAGGTATCCCCCTGGAGTGTGAAAATAAGCTTTTAATCAAAATCGGCCAAAAAGTACTAATACTTTACTGATGCAGTTTTTCAGTTTTTTTTCGATTTTCTCAAAATTCGCTCCAACGATTTTATTTTTAATTCAAAAATCAATTATTTTTTAGATGCTCTTTCAAATGTATATTCTTATTTTGCCAATGAAATCTTCTGAAGACCACTTTACTCTTGTACTCCATAGAAAAGATAGTAGAAATGATTGCCATGGCAACAAAATATAAATATTTTCACATGTTCATAAATGCCCTCGGGGTTTGGTGTAGAGGTTAGCTAACCTCGTATACCAAACGTCCCGGGTTCGGACCCCAGGCAGTCCGATGATTTTATTTAAGCCAATTGGATACCAGATGGCTTAAATAAGACCCCAATAATAGATAAATTCATAAATAACGGTTATCGTCTAAAGTCTTAAATGGCCTAAGTTGCCGAAAAGACTGTGTGAATGTGTGTGTGAATGTGAGATCGAATGAGAAAAAGTGTGAGTGTTTTTATAAAAAAAAAAAAAATATGTTTATAAATCTTACATCTTGAATTCTAATATATCGGCGGAAACTAAATCTATGTCGACACGGGAAAATCTGGTGATACAAGCGCAGAACACAACTTTCGATTACCGAAGGTAAGAAAAAAGTTGTGTGCTGTGCGCCAGTCACACCAGATTTTTATATATAAGAAAAGTATGTTACAATAAGATAAGAAGTTTTAATAATAAGAGTGTTAAATTAAATAAATTTGTTGAAAGTAGCTTAACATTATTTCGTTTTTGCATGTATCCTTGTAAGAAGGTATTAAAAGGAGAAAGAAATTAGGCCGCAGGGAACGGTAAAAATAAGCGATAAATTGTTATTAAGCACCAGGATTTTTCTCAGCTTCACGTGGACCAATTCTCGGCTCAAATAGACCTCTAGCCCTGGGCCCGATTTCATAAGAATCCATTCAAAGAAGGGAAAAATCGCAAAACAGAACTCCTCGGCTTACGAATGTCTTTTCTCTAAATTCCTCCTCTCATTTGAATATCTTTTATAAGATCGATTAACGAAAATAAAAAAAAAAAAAATTGGTTGGCATCATTCCAAATTATACGAAAAAATTATCATAATAATATCCTATAATCAACATAAAAAGCATGAAGAAAGAGAGAAGGGAGGGGGAATAGCTAAATGACAATTAAATGTTACTTAACGCACCTCATAAAAGACAAATTCGTTAATTTACACCTTGTCCTAATTTTTAGTTTCTTTTAACGAAAGAATATAAACAAAAAGTGCCGATGCTGAATGCTCAAAGGGCGTAGCCAAAGATATTTGTTCCCATGGATCTTTATAAGAATTGTAATGGCATTTTATTAATTTATAATAGCTATTGGGTGTTGCGATTGATGAATAAACAACAAGCAGGTGGGAATTGTAATAAAATTTTATTTTACTCTCTGATCATACTGTAGTTTATAAACGAAATAAAAGAGGAGAGGCGATAAGAACAGAGGAGAAAAAATCTGGTGTGAATGGCGCACAGCACCGTGCTGCCACACCAGATTTTTTGTGTCGATATATATTTAGTTTCCCATAGCACCTTAGCTCGATTTTTGACATGATCGCAATACTTTCTCTATATATTTACTATATAGGGTAATAGAAAGTAAAAATGAATTTTTTGTTTATTTATTTATTTAACCAGCCAAGAGCGACTCTTACTTCCGGGGTGACCGAGCCGGAGATCGGTATTTTTACTTTCTCTTAACTCTATATATATGTTAATATATATAGAGAGAGAAAGTATTGGATTCATGTCAAAAATTCGATGTCGAGATTTTGATGGATCTTCACGTTTTGAGGTCCCCCTGAATCCAAAAAAGTGGTTTTCGCGACATGGTCTGTCTGTCTGGCTGTCTGTGTGTGTGTCTGTCTGTGAACAAAATATCTCAAGAACGAAAAGAGCTAGGAGGTTGAAATTGTATATTTAAGTTAGGCACCCCCATGGGACGTGACACGAAGCTTTTGAACAAAATCAGCCAAAAAGTACTAGTACTTTACTGATGCACTTTTTCAGTTTTTTTCGATTTTCTCTAAATTTGCTCCAACGATTTTTTTTTAAATTCAAAAATCAATTATTTTTTAGATTCTCTATAAAATGTATATTCTCATTTTGTGATTGAAATCTTCTGAAGACCACTTTACTCTTGTACTCCATAGAAATGATAGGAGAAATGGTTGCCATGGTATCAAAATATAAATATTTTCCCATACTTATAAATTTTACATCTTGAATTCAATTGTACCCTACTGACGGAAACTAAATACATGTCGACACAAAAAATCTGGTGTGACAAGCACAGTACACAACTTTCGATTACCGAAGGTAAGAGAAAGTTGTGCTGTGCGCCAGTCACACCAGATTTAAAAAAAAAAAACATTCACACTTTTTTCTCATTCACACTCACACTCACACACACATTCACACAGTCTTTTCGGCAACTCAGGCCATTTAAGACTTTAGACGATAACCGTTGTAATATATATTATCTATTGTGGGTTCAGGCATTTCTATTTAATTTCCCATACTTATAAATTGAACATCTTGAAAATCGAATGTACAGTACTGTCGGAAACTAAACACATGTCGACACAAAAAATCTGGTGTGACAAGCACAGAACACAACTTTCGATTACCGAAGGTAAGAGAAAGTTGTGTGCTGTGCGCCAGTCACACCAGATTTTTTTTTATAAAATTGTAAAAAACTAAAAAAAAGTACATCAGTAAAGTACGAATACTCGAGAGGCGCAAATTTGATTTGTATAGAAGAAATAGGAAAATATTTAAAATTTGAAAGAAATTATAACAAGACAATTTGCCCCTCAATGGAAACATCAATAAAAACACCAAAATAAGAAATAACAGTCCAGGGAGAGTTTTGAGGAATAGCAATATTACTGAGTGGATACTTAGAGGAGACAGCAGTGGCGTACCGAGGGGGGGGGGGGCGAGGGGGGCGGTCCGCCCCAGGCCCCGAGTCGGCATAGGCCCCCATATATTTATAAAAAAAAAATTCAATGAAAATTTCCCTTTGAAAGGCCCCGGGGCCTTCAGGGCTCAAGTAAAAACAAAATTTAATGAAAATTTATCTTTGAGAGGCCCCGGGGCCCTCAGAGCTCAAGTAAAAACAAAATTTAATGAAAATTTCTCTTTGAGGCCCCGGGGCCCTCAGGGCTCAAGTAAAAAGAAAATTTAATGAAAATTTCCCTTTGAGAGTCCCCGGGGCCCTTGGGGTTCAGGGATATACGGTATTTTAAAAATATTTTTGTGTATGGAGGAGAGGGATATTTAAAGATCCCCCCGCGGCGCGCTACTTACTACGCCAAACCCGGGGGCAGAAAAATTATTATTTTCAATAGAATTAATTAATAATTAGTATTTTAATAATATAATTTAAATAATAGGTATTTTTCTACTAATTAGCCTTGTTGATATTATTAAATTAAATACATTGTAAGTAATTACTGATAAAAAAAAATTAAATTTACAAAATTGCGCATTAATTAAAATTTAATATTCGTGGAGAGTTAAATGTGTGGGTCCAGGGTAAAGAGAGGGAGGGTTTGACCAGGAAGCAAGCCCACTAGGCTTTGAACATTATAAAACCCTTAAAACGAAAATTGGAAAAAAAAACTAAAAAAGTACACCAGTAAAGTACTAGTACTCGAGGTTTTTCGAAGACGAGACCTAGTGCAATTTGTTTTCTATACCGGAACTAGGAACGATTTAAAACTTGAAAGAAAAGGTTAGAGGGAATTTCAAGAAAATTAGAAAAAAAAAACAAAAAAAGTACGCCAGTAAGGTACTAGTACTCGATAGACCAAATTTTATTTGTATAGAAGAAATAAGAAAATATTTAAAATTTGAAAGAAATCGTTAAAGGAAATTTCAAGAAAAGTGGAAAATACTAAAAAAAAGTACACCAGTAAAGTACTAGTACTCAAGGTTTCCCGAAGACGAGACCTAGCGCAATTTTTTTGAGTTAATTCCTAAATCATCCGCAAGATGGCAACGAAGATTTGAGAGAGAAAATATTTATTTTTACTTTTAAATAATATTTTAATGAAATCAAAATTAATTTAAAATTTATAAAAGTAAAAAGTCGGGAAAATACTAAAAACTTGGATTTACATTAAAATTATAATGTAAAATCTATGAAATAAATTTTTCTATTGTATTTTAACTTGAACTATCACCAGGAAGAGATATTTCTTCAATGTTGATATATAAACTTGGATTTTATTTTTCTTTATATAAGATTAATGTACCTGCAATCATTGTCTTAACTTGAGAATTTGGCTGGGAGGGGCCATGGGACCAGCCATCCTCGCTGGAGGGGCATGGGCATGAGACCAGATAACCTCAGTGGACGAGTCATTCCACGTCAAACGATACACTTTTTAACCTCACCATCTCAGATTTGTATGAAATTTGGGTCATAGGTAGAGTAAATAGAGACTAAGAAAAAGCCCCAATTTCAACTTGATATCTCAACTCGTTTAAGAAATGTGGCGTGTTAAATTTATCAAAAATGGCAAAAAATTGACCTAACCACATCTATTGTATTTATATTGTTCTAAAATCTCTTAGAGATGAGATAGAGAGAAGAATGAGGTGTCATTTTACAGCTTTTTAGACACCCTTTCCAATGATATACAACACACCTGGGGTGGTAATAAAAAAAATTTTAATTTCAAAATCAAAAATTTAAATTAATTTTTCTCAAAAAGTACCCCTTCGAAAATTTTGAAAAAATTCTAAAATGGTCCTTGCTTAAAGGTTAAAAGATAATATATGCCTCATCGAGGGATCATGATGGGATCATAGAAAAATTAATTAAAACAACCCTTGCGTTAGTTTTTGTCATAATTAGGGAAACATTATACAGGCTAACAGTGATTTTGGTACCGGGACGAGTTTGAGCTATTCTCGTCGCTATATGCGTCGTCCTTTTTCCAAAAATGCCGTCAGTTTTGCTCGAATATCTCTAGTTTTAGAGATATAGAGAATATAACGTTTTAATTGAAAATCTGCTCTAAAGCGGCTCTTATTTTGAGTTTTCTAGAGTTTTTTATGGTGTTTTCTCTTAAAGATATACAGGTAGCTAAGATAGATAGAAAATCTAGAGATTCTGCCCAATCAGAAGTGATTTAGTGGTGCAAAACACTGCTAAAAGTTAAAAAAATTCAATTTTTCCAGCCATCATTCATTCGTGCGAATTGGTTAATTATTAACGAAATTATAAAGAAAATAGTTAATCTACAAGTCAAAGATAAGAAAATTTTATGATTAAGATGGTGTTTTGCTTAGAAGAATTCTTGGGTGTAGTTTATAATTTCTTTAATAATTAACCGAATTGCACAAATGAATGATTTCTAGAAAGCTAAATAGTTACAGAATATCGTACATATATGTTTTTTGCATTCAGGGATGCTAAAAAAATTTTAGGGTTGTCCAAAGTTAAGAAAAACTGGAAAAATTGAATTTTTTTCAACTTTTAGCCTTGTTTTGCACCACTAAATCACTTCTGATTGGGCAGAATCTCTAGATTTTCTATCTATCTTAGCTACCTGTATATCTTTAAGAGAAAACACCATAAAAAACTCTAGAAAACTCAAAATAAGAGCCGCTTTAGAGCAGAATTTCAATTAAAACGTTATATTCTCTATATCTCTAAAACTAGAGATATTCGAGCAAAACTGACGGCATTTTTGGAAAAAGGACGACGCATATAGCGACGAGAATAGCTCAAACTAGTCCCGGTACCAAAATCACTGTTAGCCTGTATAATGTTTCCCAATTATGACAAAAACTAACGCAAGGGTTGTTTTAATTAATTTTTCTATGATCCCATCATGACCCTCGATGAGGCTTATATTATCTTTTAACCTTTAAGCAAGGACCATTTTAGAATTTTTTCAAAATTTTCGAAGGGGTACTTTTTGAGAAAAATTAATTTAAATTTTTGATTTTGAAATTAAAATTTTTTTTTATTACCACCCCAGGTGTGTTGTATATCATTGGAAAGGGTGTCTAAAAAGCTGTAAAATGACACCTCATTCTTCTCACTATCTCATCTCTAAGAGATTTTAGAACAATATAAATACAATAGATGTGGTTAGGTCAATTTTTTGCCATTTTTGATAAATTTAACACGCCACATTTCTTAAACGAGTTGAGATATCAAGTTGAAATTGGGGCTTTTTCTTAGTCTCTATTTACTCTACCTATGACCCAAATTTCATACAAATCTGAGATGGTGAGGTTAAAAAGTGTATCGATTTGACGTGGAAAGAATGACTCGGGCCTGGAAAGCCCCATATTTTCTCAATTTTTCTTGGGGAAAGAGCTTTCTGGGGGGGGCCACGAGCCTTCTGGGGGGGCCAGGCCCCCCCCCCGGACCCCCTAGTTACGCCCATGCCTGCAATCGTATTGAGTATTTATAAGAGATGGGCAAAATCGTTCTTTTTGAAGAACGGGTCGTTCGCCGTTCGATCTCTAAAACGACCCGTTCATCGTTCTTTTTTTCACTGTCTCTGACCCCCGTCTCATTAAGGACGAAGGTTTTTTTTTTAACATCCACACTTTGTTCTCATTCCCACAGTCTTTTTCGGCAACTTTGGCTATATAAGACGACGATAATCGTTATTTATGAATCTATCTATATTGGGGTCCAGGCATTTCTATTTAAGCCATCTGGTATCCAAATGGCTTAAATAAAATCATCGGACTGCCTGGGTCCGAACCCGCGACGTTTGGTATAGGAGGTAGGCACGCTAACTACTACGCCAGACCCGGGGGCGGCAAGAAAATTATTATTACTAAGTATTCCAGTCTAGTGCCTGCTTGAGGATTTGTTTACCTTCATAGAATGCACAACTGCAAAGAATCTATATATAATAATTACGTAGTGTCCGTCTGTCCGTCTGTCACGCTCTGTTTGACCAACTTCCCATTGGAATTTTGAAACGAAATTTTGCAGTCTTATAGAGGACGTTATAGAGAGTCCCGGAAAAATACTCGGGTCCCAAAATTCCTATAACTTTTTGAGTTATTAATTCTTAAAGTTACGATTTCTCCCATAGGAAATGTATAGAGAAATATTCAAGTATTCTTTGAAGTTGTGTATTCTATGAAGGTAAACAAATCCTCAAGCAGGCACTGGATTGGAATAGGCCTACGTAGTAATAATAATTTTCTTTTTATAATTAAGAAAAGGCGAGGGTCCGCCGCAGGCGGGCCCGAGCCAGCGGCTGGGAGACCAGGGGGGCGTAGCCCCCTGGCTAGACGCGAAGCCCGCCGAAGGCGGGCGGCGCGGCTAGTACTTAAATATTTCTCTATATATATATACATTTATTATGGGAGAAATCGTAACTTTAGGAATTAATAACTCAAAAAGTTATAGAAATTTCGGGACCCGAGTATTTTTCCGGGACTCTCCATAACGTCCTCTATCAGACTGCAAAATTTCGTTTCAAAATTCCAACGGGAAGTTGGTCAAACAGAGCGTGACAGACGGACACACCGCTATTATATATATAGTTGTTGACACAAAAAATCTGACAAACACAGAACACAAGTTTCGATTACCAAAGGTAAGAGTAAGTTGTGCGCTGTGCTTGTCACCCACCAGATTTTTCAACTACATTAAACTTTCTGAGATATACGGTGAGTTATATAAACTTGAAAAGTGAGATGGCTTCTTTATTCATTCATCAAAATGCATTAGAAATGAAAAGAGATCCAACGGCAGGCAGGCACATGGTGGCTTAATAATTGATTATAATAAATTAATCAACATTATTTTGAATGAATGTTATATAATTGCATTTATTGGCTAACGGCCTGTCTGTCGGTCTTTGATTCAAATTCCCTGGCGCCTCTCAACCGGGGTCATCCAAAGAGCGCCTCGTGTGTCACTCTTTTGTTGTTGTTGTAGCTGAAGATGCCGTTGCCATTTTACGACACACGTGCATCATGAATCAAGCAATGAAAAACAAAATTGAAAATTTGTTTTGCATAAGAGACAAGTTTTTAGGGGGAGGAATGCTTTCGTTTGTTGTTGTCGTGTTTCCTGCTCCTGAGGGGATAAAGGTCATCTCTCTCTCTCCTGCTAGCTTCTTTTGAATAGGTCAAAATTTTGACTTGAACGTTACTAAACCCTCTCTAATCACTTTATTTCATTCTTTTTATGAACGACAAATGAAAATGCTGGAGGTGAATTTTTATTCCACTATACAGTAGACGTTTCGGTGGACTCAACACCTCCCTTCATGTGGTTATAAACGCCACAGCTTGCTTGTCCAAAAAGACTGCACGTGCATGCTTGTCGACTTTGCAGTTAGGTGGGTAGCCGCCTATACATTCGTTAAACAATTCGCGTCAATTCTAACCCCTAAATAGCCGTAGTCGTCAAAAAGAGAAAAAAAACACCGCCTAATGATCAAATCTAGTCTTGCGTGCAAAATGAAATGTTTTTTCACACGAGTGGAGCTAGCGTTGGATAAATAATGCATTATTATCCAACGCTATTATTTTAACACAATTACCCGAGGAAAAATGATTAAAAAAGATCGAGGGATCCACACGCCCGCACCAGGGACACACATTTTTTTCTGGTCACTTTCGATCAACGGTATGTGGATCCTTGTGTGTTCCTAAAGGTTCACTATGCAGACTAGCTGCGGGCGTGTGTATCCCTCGATCATTTTTACTCGGGAATACATTTTATCAATGAGTACAAACATCTCGTTTTGAAGAAGGCAGGAGAAATATAAACGAGGAATAAATAACACTGGGCAACAGTGATTTTGTTGACTGAGAATATGAAGCTATTTCTGGGTATGTGGGTAGCGCTGATTCCAAAAATGCCATCAGTTTTGCCCCATCACGTCAGATTTTAGAGCTATAGAGAAAACAAAATTTTACTAGACAATAGGCACTAAAGCTGCTCTAATTTTAAATTATCTGGATTCTTTTAGGGCGACACCCTTTAAAAATATGCAGATAGTTATAATACATATAAATTTTAATTTTCAGCCCAATCGGAGGTCATTTGGACGTGCCGCAAGAAAGAAAGAAAATCGAATTTTTTTCAGTTTTTTTTTTCTTTGGTCACCCCTAATATAATTTTAGGTATCCCTGAATGAAAAAAACATATATTTACGATATTCTATAGTTCTTTGGCTTTCTAAAAATTATTCATTCGTAAAAATCTGTTAATTATTAACGAAATTATTAATAAAAACGTCACCAAAGAAAAAGCACAAGTACACTCACTGGTCGAAAAAAATAGAATTCTTTTTCTTTTACAAGTATAAATAAAGATATGAGATTCTAGAAATTTTTTTTATAATATTTAATAAAGTTAGTGCCCGTGACCAGATATTCAGAGAGGATATATAAGCTTCTCGTAGATAGGGTTCGCTTTTTTAATTCAATTTAAGTCCATTTTTTTCGATCAGTGAGTGTACTTGTGTTTTTTCTTTGGTGACGTTTTTATTAATAATTTCCTTAATAATTAACAGATTTTTACGAATGAATAATTTTTAGAAAGCCAAAGAACTATAGAATATCGTAAATATATGTTTTTTTTCATTCAGGGATACCTAAAATTGTATTAGGGGTGACCAAAGAAAAAAAAACTGAAAAAATTCGATTTTTCTTTCTTTCTTGCGGCACGTCTAAATGACCTCCGATTGGGCTGAAACTTGCAATTTATATGTATTATAACTATCTGCATATTTTTAAAGGGTGTCGCCCTAAAAGAATCCAGATAATTTAAAATTAGAGCAGCTTTAGAGCCTATTGTCTAGTAAAATTTTGTTTTCTCTATAGCTCTAAAATCTGACGTGATGGGGGCATTTTGGAATCAGCGCTACCCACATACCCAGAAATAGCTTCATATTCTCAGTCAACAAAAAAGAAAAGTTCCTTTTTGATGCCCTGTGTAATTTATTTCATATTTCTCTTAACTTAAATAGATCATATTTTTTGAGCTCTCTGAATAACCCAAAATGTGTGTGGGGGAAAGGCGTAGTTCATTTATCATCAAACAGAATGTCAACATCTCTCTATCTCTATTAATAATTAAACAAACATCAATTGATAAAACATCTTTTCTAAAATTGCTCAATTTTTTTGAAGTTTCATCATTTAAGACGAGACATATGGGTCCTTGCCCTTTTAGAAACTTCATAATAGAAACTATTTTTTTTTTGTTTCGAGGCTGGCCAGCACTTAGCACTGAACTTAAATTGCTATGGTATATTATATAACATTGTTTTAAATATTTGCTTCCTCCGAGCAATAAATTAAAGTCAGTAAGCGTGTAAATTTGGGAATCGCCCGAGATTGGGAATATAAGGAGAATACAACACCTTCTCTCTTATCACTTAAATTTATTGGAAATATTTCGTCTCCTATACAGAGCCATCATATAGGCCTACTGGTAAAAAAATGACCAGATCAGGGACAGGAAGGGAAACGACATTTTGCAGTCTTATAGAGGACTTTATGAAGAGTCCAGGAAAAATACTCGGATCCCCAAATTCTCAAAAGAAGAAGCACAAAGAACTCCAGAAAATGAATTTGCCATTTGGAAAGCATTGAGTTTTGTCTTGCCTTATGAGAAATGAAAGTCAATTAATTAAAATAATTAAATCTCTCAAATGGAAAATAATAAAAATTATTATAATTTTTGAATGTCAGTTGTTTTTTTGTGAAAAACTTGAAATTATGTCTGAGATACATTCACTAGATATGAAAATTCTTCAATAAAATACATTTTAGATTATTATACAGGTTTGTTAAAATGAGAGTCTAAATTAAATAACACTGGAGTACTGGATGTGTTCTCGAAGTAGAGCCAAACTAGCTTGTTATAAATGTTAGTCGCTCTGTTAGTATGCCAGAACTCTCTTGGAATGATATCTTTATCCCGATATTTTTCAAAAAACTAAACGAACTCAGTAATTTTGATTTTTTTTTACAAATAATTTATATCAACGTCTGTTTTTAGAAGGGGAATAGACCCTGATAAATTATTTGTAAAAAAATCAAAAGTACTGAGTTTGTTAAGTTTTTTGAAAAGATGTCGGGATAAAGATTATTATTCCAAGAGGGTTTCACATCAAGAGAGTTCTGCATCATAAGAGAGAGACTAACATTTATAACAATGCTCTACCGCTTCGAGAGCGCATCCAGAACATCAGGCAAGTGTTATTTAATTCTAGACTCTAAGTTAACAAACCTGTGGCGTAATAATCTAAAAAATGTATTTTATAAAGAACTTTCATATCTAGAGCATGTATCTCAGACACACTTCAAATTCATTCACAAAAAAAAAAAAAAAAAAAAACTTTTAAACAACAAAAAGAGAACAAAAACAAAAAATTATTAGGGCCTATATAGGCCTAATTAAATTTTTCGCCGTTTATTTTTTTTAAGAAGGCGATAGCTCACTCACTCACCTATGACTAAGCGTGTGTGGCACATAATTTAAATAATTTCGTAGTTCACTTGGGTAACTTAATAGAAAAAACTGATGACGCAAGAAACGAAACAAAATAATTAACAATCATTTTTGTCCCCCTGTCAAGCAGATTTTTTATTACCTTAGTGGCAGTTGGATCTTAGCCAAAAAGGTGATAAATTTGCAAATTGTCTAGCACGCCGCTTAATATTTATTTAT
>JAKCPI010006248.1:0-47105 GCA_023213315.1 Euborellia annulipes
TCGTATATTTCTTTAAATGTTGACAAATCTAATAAAATTCTCAAAGTCAGTTAGTATATGTTTTTTCAGATTCGGTTTTCTTTAGGTGAAAGTGTTGGATTGGTGTAGCAAGGAAAAAGAGGGGAAAAGGGGAGTGGGAGTGGTAAAGGATTTGTTTCTGTTGGTGACCACATATTTATTTCATGGTGAGTTTATAAGACCTCAGGAGTTAAATTAACTCGATCTACAAGCGATGTCACAAGTTTTGGTGACTCTCCTTGGGACCACCCAGGACGATTAGGACAAAGTATTAATTTTATACATCACAAACGTTGTTTTTTCTAAGAAGGTAAAATGGATTAATTATGCATTCCTTATCAATCAAAAAGGTGATTCAATCAAACCACAAAAGTGTTTCCTATTCTTGAATTGAAATCTCCAAATTGAAATCCATTGTGCATTCAAATCTCCAATACAATTTAAACAAATATAAATAATATATATTTATAGCCTTGAGAATAAAAAAAAAACTATAAATAACCATTAGTAAACACGTGGGCTTCATAAATAAGGTCGAATTTCCATACAAAACTCAAGATGAAATTTCAAGGATATTTATTGTTAAATCGAGACACCGTATTTATTCAGTTAATTTTCCTCTAAATTAATTCATATAAAAATTTAATAAATTATTAAACATGCCAAATGACGATTAATTAGTCAACCAATTAATAGGTAATATTCATATTCTAACCTCTCAGTCAAACTATTTTACAATCCTAATTTAATTGCAATATCAGTTTCAAAATAGTTCTAAAGATCGAGAAAACGAGCAACTAATTGAAAAAATCTGGTGTAACTGGTCGCACCAGATAATTTTGTGTCGAGATATATTTAGTTTCCACCGATATATTATTAATAGAATTCAAGAAGTAAAATTTATAAATATGGGAAAATATTTATATTTTGTTACCATGGCAACCATTTCTTTTATCTTTCCTATGAAGTACAAGAGTAAAGTGTACATCAAACAATTTTGAGGGCAAAACGAGAATATACATTTGAAAGAGCTTCTAAAAAATAATTGATTTTTGAATTTTAATCAAAATCGTTATAGCAAATTTTGAGAAAATCGAAAAAAGTGAAAAAATACATCAGTAAAGTACTAGTACTTTTTGGCCGATTTATATTAAATCATTATTTTCATGCTCCCGGGGGGTGTCAAACTTAAATATAAAATTTCAGCCTCATAGCTCAATTCCTTCATGCTTAAAATTGAACACAGACAGACACACACACAGACAGACATACCATGTTGCGAAAAACACTTTTTTTGGATTCAGGGGACCTCAAAACGTGTATATCCCTCTAAGATCGAGGCAAACATAGCACATGTCCTGATGGAGGCCGGAAGAATAAGCCGAAACGTCATCATTTGTATTAAATAAAGCGGTAAAATAAGAATATTTTTTTCTTTTTTTTTTTATCTTTCAGCTGCCTTATTTCTCCTCATTATTAATTATTACTTTTTTATTAAAAATGAAAAGAAGCCATTGAAATTTACATATTTATATAACATACTCATTTAATTGAATAAAGCAGATGGAATATATGTGTCTCAGAATATTTTTTCTGTCAGCTTTTCTTAACCAAATTTGATCCTAAAATATGACGTTTTCATGAAACTGATCGTTGATAATTTATAACTAAAGCCGGATAGAACGAGAGAAGAAGGTTGTGCAAGAGCAAAAGAAGAAATGAAGAAGCGATTTATATTCAAATAAATTCAAACAAATTCAAAAAGCTACCGCAAGAGAGAACCTAATGGGTAGCTATTAGTTAGCTGCCTTCTAGAGCCTGAGGAGGCGATGATGACGAAATTGGATTAGGATTAATAACAAATTCACCTGATTATAAATAAACTAACAATTGTTTAAACTTTCACAATCAGTATATTATACGTATAATAAATGGGGAAAATATTCAACAGGAAAAAAAAATTAATGACCTATAAGTTATCATAGAATTAAATGGAATTAAAATGTCATTAAAGAAAAAAAAGTTTTCAGAAAGGGAGGGGGATTATTATAATATAAACGGAATCTTAATACTTGTTTATTTTTTACTTTATTATATGTTAGAGGATGTATAGTAAATGACTGTGAAAAGTTTTATTCACTAATAGCATGAAATCCAAAATATATATATTATTTATAATTATAAAGTTGTCTGATTTTTTTTTATTAATATTCAAGAATTTCAAAAGAAGGAAAAATATAGATGTTTTTATATTACATCAACGTAGGGTATCTTTCTTTAGCCAAGTGTGGTGTCATAGATACTTGAAAAGCTTCTAAATCAGAGAAATTTTATTATTCACTTATTGAAATTTAAATCAAAAGTCTGGTATGACTGGTAGCACAGCACACAACTTTCTTTTACCTTTGGTAATTGAAAGTTGTGTTCTGTGCTTGTCACATGTTGTCGACGTAACATATAGAGAACATTAGAAATTAAGATGTAAACATAGAAAAATATTTATATTACTATTGCAACTATTTCTCCTATCTTTCCTATGAAGTGTTTTTGAGGGAAAAATGAGAATATACATTTCAAAGAGGTTCAAAAAAAATAATAAATTTATGAAATTTAATCAAAATCGTTAGAGCAATTTTGAGAAAATCGGAAAAAACTGAAAAAGTACATTAGTATTAAGATTCCGTTTATATTATAATAATCCCCCCCCTCTCTGAAAACTTTTTTTTTTTTATACTAGTTGGGCGATTGATTTCCTTTTCGTTTTAAAGACAATCGGCATCGGAGGCCATTTAGACCCTGTCCCTAATTATTTCAATTAATTGGTATTCAATTCAATTGAAATAAATGTTGTCGCCTCGGAAGGGCTGCGAGCCCTTGACCTTTGGTATCACAAGCCAATGCTCTACCTCTGAGCCATAATAAGTCAAAGGTCGCCGATTGAATTTTAAAGCTTATTATCCCACCTGGCTTATATATAAAATTTCGAACTCATAGGTCATTTTCTATTTGTTTTATTTTGAAGACATAGACAGACAGACCATTTTGCGGGATGCACTATTTTAAACCCAGAGCACTCAAAACGTGTATTTCCATCAAAATCAAGACAATGAATTGTTGACATGAATTCAATACTTTCTCTCTATATATTAAGAGATCGCTTGTTTGAGAATCATAGTGGAAAAGTCCGAAATTCAACAATTCGAGAAAAGGCGTTTGAAAGTTTTATAAACGTATACATTTAAATAGCCAGGCAACAAATGAATAGGCCAGAATCAATAGCAAAGCATGTAAATATATTTTCGCCACTTTGACACTCAAAGGAGAAGACGTTTTAACAAGGTTTGCTAAGCTTAACTCAAAAATTGAATTTTCGGACTTTCATCACTATGATTATCACCAGTCGATATATAGATAAGAGAAAGTAAAAACCGGGTTTAACTAATTTGCCTGCTGAACGGCCTATAACAAATTGATTATTCAAATCTTTTTAATTATTCTGTTTATATTTTTATCTACAAAATCGCTACTGGACATAGTTTATAGTCCAGTGTGTGGGTATATATTATATTAATTTATACTAAAAATTCCATCCGATAAAAATGACTTCCTCTTGTTTGTTGATTCTCTTTAAGAACTTTCTTTATGATCTGATATTTAGTATTCTTTGAATTTTTCATTTATTAAGCAACTTTATGAATATTAAAGCAAATCCTATTTCTCTTTTATGTTATTCATTTTAATACCTGGAAAGTTCAAAGAGATCTGACTAATAGAGTAAAAATGTATAATTCAAAGAAAATATTTTGTAAATATAATTAATTAATGCAAAATTCTTAATGGGTCTAATGAACCCTTATATATATGCTTAATTTTTTACAATCTTAAAATTCTTTTATAATATGTAATCAAAATCAAACATAAAAAAGACTAGGATTTGTTCATTGAAATGAAAAGAGTTCATGTATTATATGAGTCTACTAATGAGTTCGGTTTTTTGCCTGAAGGTTAGGCAACCCAAATGACCAACTACTAATGGATTTTTCGATACACAACGTTAAATTCATTCACTTTGGCCCCAAATGGCTCTAGATCACTCGCAGTTAACTTTATTGCATATCACGTAAAGATCAATAGGTCATGTTAACAAAAAAAACTTTGATATGACTTGTAGCACTGCACACAAAATATTTATGACAACTATTTCTCTTTCTCCTATCTTTCCTATTAAGTACAAGATCTTTCAAACAATTTTGAGAGTGAAATGAGAATTTTTTTTTTAAACACTCACACTTTTTTTCCCATTCACACACACATTCACCATGTATACCAAATGGCTTAAATAAGAATGCCTGAACCCTAAATCCATATATATTCAAATAACAGTTATCGTCAAAAGTTATATGACCTGAGCTGGCGAAAAGACAGTGTGTGAGTGTGAATGAGAAAAAAGTGTTTTTTGAAAAAAAAAAAATATCAGCGAATAAACATGAAGTCTCATTCTTTGCTAAGGCTACTCTAGAATAGTATACTAGAACATAATAGAAACAAAAATAATCAATAAAAAAAATAAAACTCGCTGAAAAAATACAATTGTTTTTTTAATCAACCCTACCAAAAATAATAGCCTCCTATATTTTAGTTTAATCAAAAACGACCGAAGTTCAACAACCATATAGGTATGTGAAGAGAGGAATAAAGAAAATTTCAACTAAAGATACAAGATTAAATAAATCTGAGTTAACATTTAATAAATCTCACTCAACATCTTGAGTTAATTAATTAATTTTATATATATATTTTGCTTCTGATCGAAAAATACTAATAAAAATAAATTTTACTCTATCGAGTATTCGATATTGAAGGATTGAATAATCATTAAAATAAAGGTCATGATAAAGATTGATAATGAGTCAGCGAAACGTTGACTAACCGGTAAGATGAAATTCTTTTGATTTTCATTCAATAATTTTTTTTACTTCAATATGTCCGAGTCAAATAACGCATTTCGCGTGAAAGTTTTTCTCTATTCTATAATATAACCCTTAATGGTCTGTTCTGCGCCAAAGGAAGGAAGATGGGAGAAAAAATGATGGGAATTTTATACGGGCAAACATGGAACAGGGACCTTCAAAAATATTTTTTTAATAGAGATGTCGAAAGGACAAACAGGTCCAAAAACTACCCCCTCTGCAGGGAGATTAACAATGGCCAAACGGAACTGTTGACTCTCACTTTGTTAATGAAAATTAGAAGAATGCACCAATGGAGAACCACAAATGTAAAGATGATGAGTTTTTTCGTAAAGGGGCATGCATAGAAAATAGATCCTAACTCGATCTGTTCCATCTATAAAGGAAAAGAAGCAAACCTCCAACATATCTTATGGGAATATCCAAAATATGACGAAATGCGCCTTCGATTGAGCGGGAATCGTATAGGGATAAATGAACTGTACTCACAAAAATGTAGAAATTGTAGGAATCCTGGAGCTCTGCAACAAAGTCCTGCTGCCCAAGCGAAGGCTTTTCATTCAAGATTAACGTAGAAGGCTCCTCATTCAAAATCAACGTGTGCTCACAGAAGATGGTCAGGTTTGAAGCCGTTTTGAAGTTGCTGTAACAAGAATAATAACATGTAGATAAATACAAGGTATATCTAGCCTATAAGATTATGTGAAGGAGGGTGTGTGTGTGTGTGTGTGAGTAGGGCAAAGAGATTATTAGCCTCCATAGCCAGGGGAGGAGGTTCAAACCCCTCCCATGGGGCCCAAACTATGACTAGATATTTAAGCTTTATAATACAAATTATATTTCACATAGGGTAAGAAAAAGTAAAATATAATAATTTACTCTAGCTAAAAAAAAAACCAAAATGATTTATAAATAGCTTACCCTAAAATAATCTTAAAATTTTCAAATGTTTGAAAAAATTTTCTTGAACCCCCCCCCCCCCCTCCCCGTTAAAAATTTCTGGCTACGCCTATGTTAGCCTCTATCATTTTCAATTTAAAGCAAAGTTGAGGATAGGGGCGGTCCTAGGATTTTTTCAAAGGGGAAGGGGAGGATCGTGCACTGCTCTTGAATTTATTCCCTTAGAGTAAACCAGTTTTGTAGAAGAAAATAATTATGAATCGTAAGTTTGAGGACTCAAACATTTCAATTGTTCAAATATCATTCTTGGTATTTAAATTTTTCTTCCTTCTTTCTTTTGTATTATTATGTCAATAAAAGACCTAGCTGTTTTTTATTATTCTGTTAAAACTCAACCATATGGTTGAATTTACTTTTCACCTTAGCTTATCAAAAATCGCACCTGCTGTTAGTCACGTGGATTCCAAAGCATTAATTTCTTCTTATATCATCATTTATGACATAAGAAAAAAAAATTGATTTATAAAAACATAACACTATGTTTAGGGCAAATGAGGCCAAAACGATTAAGTCCGGAAAGCAAATTTTAGTGAAATTGACACGTTTTGTTATTTTATATTTTATTGAATAAATAAAAATGATAGAAAATTTGCGAGATATGTTTAAGCTTAGGATTGGGAAAATTGCGCCCCCCTGGAGTCGAACCTCCACGCTTCTGCGGATGGATCGAATAATCTTAATTTTTGGAATTATTTATGAGAAATTAAAAACACTAGGTCATATGTTTCAATGATTTATTAAAAACATTTTTAACTCTCAAGGAGCTGAAGATGACACAAGGGTGCCAAAGTATTAAAAATGTTAATTTTTTAATAATCCATTGAAACCTAGTGTTTTTAATTTCTCATAAATAATTCCAAAAGTCAAGCTCAGGGAGGATGATAATTATCAAAATTTCGAGGTCAAATTTTTCAACGATTAAATCCTTTACCCCCCCCCCCCCCCTTGTGTCCGCCATTGACTTGAAAGTATCTATTCATGAGATAGCTTAATATAGATGTTTTGATAGAAAAAATAAAAAAAAAACATGGACATCGAATTTTTAACAATACTTTCTCTCTACATATTACATTTGTAGGTAAGAGAAAATAATACTAAAAATAATTTATCTGACAATTTTTTTTAAAGGTCATACATTTCCGAAAAAATACAGCTTATGAACCCAATTATTTTAAAAGTTAATTGAATTTTTTTTTTTTTTTGTCAAATAAATTGTAATAAAATTCAAAAAAGGTGTTTATTATTAATTTTGTAAAAAATAAATTATATATATTAATAATTTTAAGTATATTTAAATTTAAAATCCGGAAATTGAAAGTAAATTAAGATGACTCAATAAGAGTTGAGTTTTTATTTATTCACAAGCGATATATCAAATGGCGAGTGTTGGCGTCGGAGTGGGGGCTGCGGTCAATCACTCAGGCAGACCTTGGGGGCCCCCCGGTGAGAGAGCACAATGCCCCGCTGCAAATAAAATATTATATTTATGGTATTATTAAAACGGATTATATGCATAGGCACACCCTGTCTTAAAGAGTCCCTCCTGCCCCTCCCACGGCTGGAAAATGGGAAGAGTGGGGGAAATGAGCAAAGGTGTTGACAGCCGCAGCCGGCTAAAGAATACAACTTTCAAGCGACGCATAAATTTACTCCGAATTTGGTCTTTCTTGAAAATTTAAGAATATTTATTAATTAAACGTGACGTCATTAGTTTTCCGATCCTATTCATTTTCTTTGGCAATTAGTTCTTGTCTGTTTCGTATATTATTCATATTATTTACACCAGTATTTATCTCCTTCTGAGAGTCAGGAGTGTTGAAAAAAAGAGGAGGGGAAGTGGTCAAAAAAAGACTCAATATAGGTACAAAACAAAAGCAAAATGAGCAAACAAATTATTCTGTACCCATTACTTTTTATTTGATTACTTTTTACTTTCTCTTACCTATATATTTATCTAATATAGTGGGTAAGTTATGAGATCATGTCAAAAATTCGATGTCGAGATTTTGATGGAAATACATGTTTTGAGGTCCCCTGAGTTCAACAATGTGGTTTTCGCAAACTGATCTGACTGTGTGTGTGTAACGATTTTAAGTTAAGCATGAAGGAAATGAGCTATGAGGTTGAAATTTTATATTTAAGTTAGGTATCCTCCTGGACAGTTAAAATAAGCTTTTGAACAAAATCGGCCAAAAAGTAGTACCTATCTAGTAGTAATATTTTACTGATGTGCTTTTTCAATTTTGTCAAAATTGCCTCTAATCTATAAAAAGAAGATTGTTTTTAGAAGGAATCTCTTATAAAAGAACATATTACCAAAAGATCACATATGCCAGGAATTCTAGAGGCGTTGAATAGTGTCAAAAAAGTTCAAGAAGAATTTCTAATTGAAGCTTCTACAAAACGCGATACGAATGAAAGAAAATTGAAAACGAGGAAGAAACACATTTTGTAAAGGAATTAGTGATGTAAAAACAAATATTATATCTGAAAAGTGTAATTAGACATGTTAGCGAAAATGTTTAAAAAAAAAAAAATGGTTTTATTTGAACTAATATAAGATAGGGTCAAAAATGCCCCAATCAGTACGTGTGTTTAGCTGATCGGAGCAGTGCAGCAGGGTTAAATAAAGTTAACTGTAAAAAGCTACATTTTTGTTATTTTCTATTTTTTATTTAATATTAATTATCATTTCAGTATGTTCCCTTTTTTATAACATGGTTTCTGATGGTTTCCTCCTCGACTCCAGTTAAGAAAATGTGATCATGATCGACCCACCGGAGTTTCTTGGTCTGTTTCCACCCACGCAGTCGCGTCTAGACATTCTTTCTCCATGTCCTTTCCATTTCAATCTCCTTCAACTTTCAATTAATCCAATAGAATAGAATAGAAAATAAGCAAAAGATAGTTTCACATTCAGTCAGGTTATTTTTTAATATGCGATAGCATCATGTTTATTTATACAGCTAATAAATAATTAAACGACAGACAGGCCAGGCGACGGGACTCAGGGTCAAAAGAGAAGCCATACAGGTACTCGAAACGAACGATCGACATTCGAGTCTGCAGGTGAGGATTTGCCAGATGATGCTGCCGTGAGAACAGACATCTTTGAGGAGAAGATCGGCCTCAGCCGATGACCGATATGAGCAAATCAGATAGCCTTATACCAAATAAAACTCATACTATTGTGCTATCATTCATCATATGAATTAATCAACGATTAAATTAAAAATCTGGTGTGATTGGTCGCAGAGCACACAACTTACTCTTACCTTTGGTAAGAGATATTTGTGTTCTGTGCTTGTGTCAACATATGTTTAGTTTTCGCCGAAATATTAAAATACAAGATGAAAATTTTATATACATGGCAAAATATTTATATTTTGTTACCAACCATTTCTCCAATCTTTCCTATGAAGTACAAGAGTAAAGTGTGCATCATACAATTTTGAATTGAACAATTAGAATATACATTTAAAAATAATTGATTTTTGAATTTTAATCAAAATCGATAAAGTGAATTTTTTGAAAATTGAAAAAAACTGAAAAAGTACATCAGTAAAGTACTAGTACTCTTTGACCGATTTTGTTCAAAAGCTTCGTGTTGCGTCCCAGGGGAGTAACTAACTTAAAAAATAAAATTTCTTTGGGGTCGTCCACATATTACGTAACGCGTTAGGGGGGTGGGAGGGGTCTGAGCAAAACGATAGTAATAATACTTATAATTGTGACAATGGGACCCGGGGGTTTCTCTAAGTGTGATATAATTTATAAAAAAAAAAGGTCGAATGATTTTCCCAACAGGAAAAAATGGAGTGATTATTTGAGTCACGAGGGAAAATTTACTAAAAAAAAAAAAAAAAAAAAAAAAAAACGTTAAATGATATGAATTTTGTATAGGAAATTTTATTCGGGGGGGGGGGGGAGTTCTATGTTGTGACATAATATTTGTAGGGGGGTTTGTTTGTATGTGACTGTGACATGGGGGGGGGGGCTAGAAAATCGTCAAAGAGGCTTAATATGTGGATGACCCCTTTTGGTTTATGAGATATTTTGTCCTGAGACAGACCATGTAGCGAAAACAACTTTTTTGGATTCAGGGGCCCTCAAAACGTGTATATCCATCAAAATCTCGACATCAAATTTTTGACATGAATTCAATACTTTCTATCTCCCGGTATATATACATAGAGAAAGAAAAAATAATGCGATATGTCAGCTTTTATTTAAAGTTCTAATGTCTTAGACAGCTGCCGAGTCTGTCAAAGGTCGTCCGTCCATCATGCAAGAAAATTTGTCGTGATGGTAAAAAATTTTAAGTAAAATAGAAGACGATAAATGGCATCGCTTTTCCTATAATTTTTTATTCCGTCTATCATACAAAAAAAGCATACGAGCAGCATAATTAATTTTTGTCAATTTTAAACACAAAGCGTGTGAATGTATTTAACAAAAAAAAAAAGATTGAAGGATATATTATAGTAACATTAACGCCGTTAGAAACCGCTTAGAAAAAAAAATATATATAAATTAAGAGCAAAGTAAACTGCTCAATTACAAATCAATTTAGAAAATTAATTGAAAAAGTTTGTATATAGAAAAAAAAAAATTAAAGGAAGTATTTAGTTATTTATTAAATAAATTATTCAAAAAGGAGTGTATTTTTTATTGAGATAGAATCAATATTATCCTTAGGCGAAGTGAGAATCAATCAGTTTGGCGGAATTTAAAGAACGTGACCCATGACCCCAGGGTGTCCCCGGTTCTCGGGTCAATGACCACTGGCCGGCCAAGGTCACGTGACCCTATGACCTTTGCTGTGCGGATTGCAACCCGAAGAAGAAGATGAAAATGATGATGAGAAGACTCTAACGGTCCTCAAGGGGGGGGGGGGATCCATCGATCGTCAACAAAAGAGAAACACACCGTCCTATTGTCCTGATGATGGAAAAATTCAAAAGAAACAAAAAGTGATTATTTGAAGTTGAATTGAGACTAACGGGTCTCGATCGACGGTCGCCGGATATGAACATCGCTTCCTTTGCATAACTGAATAACTGTAACGGCGATTAGCAAAGACAAGAGGCCCTATGGCCCTTGGAGGTCGAAACCGGTAGAGAGATTTGGTCTCTTCTCGTCCACTTCAAAAACTCGTCTTTATTTTGAATAAATATTTCGATGGGAGAAAAAAAAAAAAATTAAGATTAAAAGTGTTTTGTTAATGAAAGTTTTTGAAATTTCAAATTGAAAGACCGCAAAATTTATTATCCTAACTTAAATAAATATTTATCAAAGGAAAAGTCGTTTTTATAATATTTAATAAGGAAGGAAAAATTATAATATTGTGATTAATATTCAAAATTCAAGATATATTGCTCAGGGGCCCACATCTTGTGGGTACGTGGATGGCGACCACGAGCTGCCCTAGCTGGGACTGGCAGTAATTTTTTTCTTTGCAAGTCAGTCTATTTCCTTCTATATTTTTAACAGGCGTCAGACCGCGCGACGGGTCGGCCTGTTCTATTCCTTCCCAGTCGGGGAAAAAAAACACCCCCTCCGCCAAACCCAGCACGCCGACCCCGCACCGTGGGAATAATAAGGGCGAGTATAGAAGAAGAAGAAGATTCAAAATTCAAGATATGACCAAATCTTAAGATTTGCCTATAACCCGTGGTTAAGAGTGAGAGTCCCTGGGGTCCCGGGTTCGCTTCCCGACCCAAGCGGAAAAAATCTATTTCAAGTGAATTGGCAGTATTTCTAAATAGGCTAAAAAAGATTTCAGACATTAATAATATTTCCCGTACGAATTTAAGAATAAAACTGAACGCACTCCAATTGAGCAAAACGTTTTGATCAATGCCAACGCACACCGATTAGGCAAAATGTTTTGCCATTCAGCAAAATGTTTTGCCATTGGGCATTTTTGCCTAATCGGTGTGCGTTGGCATTTTTTGCTCAATGGCAGAACATTTTGTCTAATGCCAACAAAACCCAAAAAAATTCCAGCACCCCGATTGAGCAAAAAGCTCAATGGCAAAACATTTTGTTCAAAGATGTCGAATCATGTCAAATTGGTTTTTTCACTTGTTTGAAATAAATGGGATGAGATCAAAATAACCTTAGACCTTAACACATATTAAAAAAAAATTTAAGACTACAGTTAATATTCGGAAAAATTCATTTAATCTATATACAGCAGTGAATTTGAATTGAAATTTGCATATTGGTCTATTATAAGTAGTAATCTCCTTCCTTTATTTAGCACAACATGGATAAAAAAATCTAATTATTGAAATATATTTTTAAATAGTATTGTGTAAAAATGTTCAATTCGGGATTATTTTTGATATTTATTAGTAAATATAAACAATTAAATATCACCAGATGTTTTAAAGGTACGTACACATCTGCGCTCTGCTCCGCTCGCGAGCAGAGCGCAGATGTGCAGACTTACTCGGTGTTAATTATTTTTATTTTTTTTTTATTTTCTTTCCTTTGAAAATTACAAGATTTAATTTTATACAAACATTAAATTAAATTTATTTATAAAATATACATAAATGGAGAAAGAATTGTCACGCTCATTAAAGAATTTTTGTAGAGTCCACCCATGACAGAAATGGCAAAGTCGATGGCCTTCTCTACAATGCAATCTTGCGTGCAATTGCAATTATCTCCTCATGGAGACCGGACGGACCTGTCGCGACCAGGAAGTAAGTGACTTCCAGTTGCTCCTCGACAACGTTAACCAACTCGAAAGTGAACAACAACAAACAACCAGGGACAACTAGAGTCCTTAGCGAATATAGGACAGGCTTGGCAACAAAAAAATAATAAAAACAAACCACTCAGAAGGCCATAAGATCTTTTTTTTTTTCAATAGTCCCACGCAAGAAGATTGGGATAATCTTATTAAATGTCCCTGCTAAATTTAGAGGGATTAAACAGGAATAAGAATGCGAATTTAACACTTAATTATATTAATCTTATTTTGTTTACATCAATTAAGATTATAAAAAATTTTTTACACTAGATCGCCTTGAAATTTCTTTCCTATTAATTCAATTAAACAAGGCTATGCGACGTATGAATATAAAAAATATATAGATATTATTAAAGAAAAATCTTAGTAAACGAAATTTTATGCAAATTTCTACTAGAATGGATGTATAATTTGGAAAAATATAAACAATACTGTATATACAAGTCTCAAGAAATTACTTCATGTATATAATATATACATGAAGTAATTTCTTGAGACTATATTATAGTAGTAGGTAGATAGAAAGAAGTTAAATAAAAATGGTTTGTTCCTGGAGGAGAATATATTAATTAAAATATCTATAAAGGAACACTCCATGAAGATAAGCGTATGCTAACGAAACCAACATTGTTATGTTAACTTCGGCAAAAATAAAGATAATTTTGTGAAAAACTGTAATATACTGAGAAAAGCCTAAACCTCTCCAAAAATATAAACAAAATAGGCTATGACACACAATGGAATAAATAAATTAGTTATATCTGTTAGCTGGAAGTTAGGCAACCAAAATTACTAACTTTTTAATAGAATTTTCTATCGTTTCCTCAGAATCATCTTTGGAGTAGATAACTTAAACGAGATTTAAAAAATGCCCTTGAATGATCTGGAGCATTGAATCGAAAAATTTATTAGTCATTGGCAAAAATTTATGAACCTCATGGAACTAACAATTATTTTTTGTAAATAGATTGCTAATTGTTGGCTCTACTTAAAATATTAAAAGTGAGTAACGATGTTGATGAGAGAAAAAAAAATTAATATAAATTAATTAAAAAGTAAAACACTTGATGATAGCCTATATTTCAATTTATTTATTAGTAAATTATACAATTCAACATATTATCATTAGAAGTTTTACAAGATATTTATATCAAATATATTTACTAATGAATAAATTAAAATATATCACCAAGTGTTTTAATGTATTATTGATTAATATTTACCTAATTTTGGAAAAACCAATTTAATATTTTTTTTTTAACTAATGGGACCCTTAAACGCAAATTAATATCCCCGGGGTTAGTATGAGGGGAGGAGGTCCAATTTAAAGACAACAATTATTTATAATAAGCAGTCTAGATATTTCATATACTCATAAAAAGAGGAAGATAATTTAATTTTTGCTTTAAAACTTAATTAATGGATGGAATTATTGTTATATTTAATATAATATAATTAAAGACTAAACATAATAATTAAAGAATAAGTGTAACCGGAAGTATAATAATTAGGTATCTATATATAAAAAAAGACTATTGTCTGGTTGAATTTGGACTAAAAATGGTTGGATCCTCCCATTTCCGTCGTCTTGATTAATCTTACAATCCTGAACCCCTCCCCTCACTCTTTAAAGATACAAATAGAATAATTTGCAATTTTCATAATTTTTAAGTTATTTGCACTTAATTTGTGTAGTTATTTGATTCTTGCCTCACAAGCGACAAATACACGAAATAATATTCAAGTATGTGAATTATGTTATAGGGAAGTAATGTACTGTATCTTTTCAAGGAGATGGCATATGAGTGTGGTGACGTCACGAGGACGATGCACGAGGGGTCAAATGTCTTCCTCAGTGTAAGTAATTAACTGCCTACCTGGGTGGTACAGAGAGAGAGAGAGAGAGAGAGAGAAAGAGATGGCCCTTTTGTGAACACAACAAAAATCCAGAGAAAGGGAGTCTAATGTTCATCCTCTCCTCAAGCCCTCCCCTCCCCCCTGCGAATTCCAGATTTATATAGTTAAAGTATATTTTTTTTACTTTCATCCAATAAATCTCCAGACATAAAATTTCTTTTTATAGACTTTTTTTTCCATTACAGCAATAAATCTTTGATTTTTACTTTATCAGAGATATAATATACAGTTAACCAAAAAATAAATTTCCTTTATGTTTTTCTCTGTCCCTCTCGACTTAAATAATGAATATTAAATCTTAAAGAAAAATTATTGCATATTTTCTTCAACAAAGAAACTAAAACTGGTAGATCATAACTGTTATTTGGAGAAATAAGGCTCGCGTTAAGTAATATTTATCCTTTTAAATATATTATTTAATTGAGGATGAATAAATGAATTTGAATTTTGCAAATTATTTTACCAAGTTCTATATCTTAATAAAGATTTTAGACAACTTACTATTGATAAAATTTTTTTACTGTAACATTCAAGAATCGAAGGCAAGTTTTGACCTCGGGCTTCGTGTAGTTGGTAGCGTGCCTACCTACTATACCGAAAGTCTCGGGTTTGGTTATCGTAAAGTCTTAAATGTTCTAAGTTACCGAAAAGACTGTGTGAATGTGTGTGTGAATGAGAAAAAAAGTGTGAGTGTTAAAAAAAGGGGAGGTTTTGTACATAAACATCAAAGCATATTATACATCTGCTAAAAAATTTCATCCCGATCGGGATAGTAATATGCAAGTTATGAACAAAAAACCAAGTGGAATTAAATCATCTTAATGCACTGTATAAAAGAATCTTTCAAATTAAATCAAGCACGAATAATTCCGTAAACAAGAAATTAATACAATGAACCAGAAGAAAAAATCAGCGCTCAATTTATGCTAATAAAAAATTTCGACGTAGAATGTTTGACATATCTCAATACTTTCTCGCTATATTATGTAGCCTATATATGTAAGAGAAAGTAAAATTAATAAACCTAATAAATAACGACCTACTCAAAGGCACAAAACGGAGGTAAATTGACTTTATTATTAGTATTATAAGAAGATTCTTAAAATTTAATTGAGTTTTCTTTAAAAATAATCTTTGAACTCGAGTCAAATCAAGGGAAAATCGAATAGTTCTAATTATTTCAAAGTTAAGAAAATTTTGAAGACAGAACTACTCGAAGATGCCAAAGAATAACAAAAAGATATCAATATAATACGATGCGATGTGTCAAAACGATGAGAGTTAAAGGGAAGTGGATGCTGATATTAATAGCTCAGCCCCTAACTTGTTGATCTATATACATTATACAACAAAAAACATCTTAAACAAATCTAAATATATCATTTCTCCACGCCAGAACCGCCTTTACATGGCTGATGAAAGTAAGTAAATAAGAACAACCAGAAAAATAATTTTTTATTAAAGGCTGAATATCTGACTGTATCTTCCTTTCATAAACTCCCATCAGTTAATATAAAAATTAATAATAACAGAAATTGAAACTAAGGTCAATAATAACTAAAATTTATTTATTGAATATAAAAATGCGAGTTAAAATATTGAATTTAACGTTCCATAGGAGAGCCTGAAAGTAGGCAACCGAGCAACCACAGAGAATCAATGGATGAACATTTGAATAACCAATGAAATCAATTTTTTATTTTTCTTCGATAGGCCTAATATATAAATAAAAGGGGTAGAATAAATACATTGATAGAGAAATGAAGCTAATTTGGAATACGGCCTATAATGTGAAATAATTCAAATTATTCGTTAGTATTGTTATCATTTCATTAAGTGTGATCTCTCTCCCAATTAATTCATTTTAAAGTGAAAAGGACCTAAGCTGAGGGAATTTCTTAAGGGCCCAGGGAGAGTGAACCCCCTCACCTTTATCATCTTCTAAGAGAAAGAAAATTAGTAATTGTGTGGTATGTCTTTGTGGCTGGAAGTGTTGAATAAGGGGAGACAAAAAAACTTCATGGCTTTTGGCAGCCAAATTTATTTTATTAATGCCGTACCAGACTGACGTTTCGGCCCCTTATCTGGCCTGATACATCATTAATAAAATAAATTTGGCTGTCAAAAGTGTTGAAGTTATTTTTAATTCCGTTTATAGAAAGAACAATAAATTTTGACAGAAATAATTTAAAAAAAAATAAAAATATAGCCCTAATAATTTTGTCCGATCCGAAATGAATTGAATACTGATGAAGGAGCCACGAAGTTATATTACTCTTCACAAGAGAAACTTTAACTTAACATATGTGTATGTGTGTGTGAATGTGAGTGTGAATGGAAAAAAAGTTTGAGTGTTAAAAAAAAAACGCTGGTCTTACTTGTTTTTATCCCTAGTCGATGGCAGGCTGTTGACAACGAGAAGAAGAAAAAGATGTCTCTCTTAAAATCTCGAAGATTTTTCAACAATTGTATCCATGATGACCAATATATAAATGTGGTAATCTAAAATGAAAAAAGAACTTTATTGTTTATCTCTTAAATCTTTGGTGCCAGAAATTGACAAGATGTAGTTAGTCCTAAGAAGAGGCATAGATTAATAATACAGAGTACTTTCGATTACACTGTAGGGGCAGGCAAGAAAAAAAGCCCCGAGATATTATTTAGAAAATCTAACTGCTGAAAATATGATATTATAAAAATCTGGTGTGGTGACCACATAGCACACAACTTTTGATAATTGAAAGTGGGTGATGTACTGTCACACCAGATTTTTTGTGATGTGATAAAAATAGTTTAGAAAGTTAAGACGCAAAATGTATAGGAAAAGATTATATTTTGTTACAAAGGCACCCATTGCTCTCCTACCTTCCATATTTAAAAAAATGAGTAAAGCGTGCTTCAAAGAATTTTGTGGGTAAAATGAGAATATACATATTAAAGAACACCTTGTTAATTTTATTCAAAATCGTTTGGAAACCCTAAACATGTATATTTCAATCAAAATCTTGACATGAAATTTTTTACACTATCGCATTGCTTTCTCTCTAAATATTAACATTTTTTTTTTAAATAAAAATCATTTCTATTCAAATTGCTTATCACGTGAGAGAATTGCAAAAAATGGGTAAAAAAATAATAGTAAAATAACCCTAATTTAAACTATAAAAAATAAAATCTGCCCCAACAAATTTCTGATTGCAGCAGTGTCTGCCTCTTTTACCTTAAATGCATAAATTGCATCTTGGTAATACATAAGAACTCTTAATTTGGATAAAAAAAAACATAGTGATTTTATATCATTATTCCTTTTTGAAATATTTAAATAACAATTACCTGGTGGTGTGATTCTTTCATTGAGAAGAGAGATTTTTATTGCTCCTAATGGTTGCTGGCTTGCCTCCTAGTGTGCGTGTGTGTGTGTGTGTGTGTGTGTGTGTGTGTGTGTGTGTTTGTGTGTGTAGCATCAGGCAAGCAGCGGCGGCTGCCGTCGCCGCTCCCTGAGTGGTGGGGGAGAGTGGCAGACGGAGGGGAATCTTAGCCAGCCGACGGAGGGGAATACTAGCCAACAATGAGAGATAAATTTATTTTTAGAATTAATAAAAATTATATATTTTTACTTTCTCTTACCTCTATATATGTTAATATATATAGAGAGAAAGTATTGGATTCATGTCAAAAATTCGATGTCGAGATTTTGATGGATATACACGTTTTGAGGTCCCCTGAATCCAAAAAAGTGGAATTCGCAACATGGTCTGTCTGTGTGGGTGTGTGTGTGTGTCTGTTCGATTTTAAGCATGAAGGAATTGAGCTATGAAGCTGAAATTTTATATTTAAGTTAGACACCCCATGGAGCGTGAAAATAAGCTTTTAAACAAAATCAAAAAGTACTAGTAGGTGAAGATTAAAACAGCAGATGTGAATATTATCTTTTTATTAATTGAATCTTTTGGCTATCGATTTCATCTTTTGTGACTTCATCAGGCCAGCGTTGTTTAAATAAATATGAACGTTGTTATAATTTTTTTATTAATTCAAAATTAGATCAACGTTCATATTTATTTAACCAACGCTGGCCTGATGAAGTAACAAGAGACGAAATCGATCGCCAAAAGATTCAATTAATAAAAAGATAATATTCACATCTGCTGTTTTAATCTTCACCTACCTAATTAATTGAAATAATGTTTAAGAGAGCGAGAGAGAAAAGAGAATTATTATTAAATAGGAGATTTATCTGCTTTCAAAAGCTTTGATATAACCAATATAAAAAGTTTTTTTTTTTTTTATTGTGCCCGTTTAGCTATCCGCCATTGGGCTATATAAAAAGTTAAAAATAGACAATTGAGATTTAGGTTACAAATCAAATAATCCAACTAAATATAACAATTGAAAAATATTATTTACCTTGATTGTCAATTCAAAAACGACACTTCATATGTTTCTTCATAATTACAAAAATGTATTTACAAATGAAAACGCACTAGTTATAAAGATTAATATGATCTAATTTTTTAATTAAATAATACACGTTCCTAAAAAATATTCTAACAGCCAGTGTGATAATGGAACAAGGTTAGTAGAAAGACAAGGTTGTCTCATACGGAGTGGAAAATGGTGGGGGGTTTTGGCAGATGACGTCACTCGAGTCCAAGATTCCCTAGTGACAAACGTTCTGAGTGCATATAGCTATTTGATATTTTGTTCTTAACATTACACGTGCTTTAATAAATCGATTTGGACATTGTTTTATCATTTTTGCTTATATTGGAGGTAATTAATTGAATGTTAAATCAAATAGTTAAAAAATATATATTTGATTCTAATCATAACCTTTTTCAAAATATTCGATTTAGGCTGTTTTTTCATCTTTTTCAATCAACTTTTCATTTGTGTGTTTGTGGCGCTTTCTTTACATGCATTCAAGGTAATTAATGAAATACTAAATCAATTATTTAAAATATATATTTGATTCAAATCATTCTTTTAGATGCCTGGAACAATTTGCTCAGTTGCAATTTGTACAAATTCTTTTTATAAACAAAAGGAAGGAGAAGAAAAATTATTGTTTTTTTTCATTTCCAAAAGATGATAACCTACGAAACGAATGGATTAGAAGATGTTATCGAAAAGATAGTGTAAATCCAAAAACGGGAAGAATTTGCAACGTGCAAAATCTGATTTTCAAGAAGACATGCGAGCGAAAATTATGAATTTACCTTCCGAAATTCGATTAAAGCCAACAGGTAGGTAAAAAATACTCTATATATATATATATATATATACAAGGCTTTTTCACTATAGGCTATACCCATGTCCACAGAGATTCTAATTTTACTTTTTATTTTAGTAATATCTTATTTATTATTAATATATCAATTTTTTCAGCTGTTCCATCGTTATTTTTAAAACCAAGTGATGTACCAATTCCTGAGGAATCAGCCCGATTGGCCCGAGATAAAAGAAAGGAAGAAAAAGAAATATTGGAAGATTTAATGAAGAAGGTTTCTGAAACTTCAAGTCTACAATCAAATATTTCACAGACAGAAAAAGATGAAGAAAAAAAAAATAACAAAGGCAGTTTAAAAAAAGAAAAAAACATAGTAAATAAAATAACTAAATATGTATTTAAAAAATGCCCAGAAATTCCTATAATTTTAGAAAAATAATTCGTTAAATAATAGAATTTCTTTAATGAAAAGAAAACTTTCTGACGAGGGAAGAAAAAAATCTTAAAAAAAAAAAGAAGAAAACTATTTCATAAGAAATAAATATTAATAGAATAATAGACTGGAAGAGAGGATGTCAGCCAAACAGGACAGCCCCTATCGAATAAAAATCTCAATCCAGAAGGCGTTTCGGTTTTAATTAAATAAAGCCATCATCAGTTCTCAAGAGATTATTGGCTCAAGGTTGGGATGCAGAGAGTGTTGTTTTATATAAACATACACAAAATTATATAAAAATATAACATTTGCACAGACAATAATCTCTTGAGAACTGATGATGGCTTTATTTAATTAAAACCGAAACGCCTTCTGGATTGAGATTTTTATTCGATAGGGGCTCTCCTTTTGGCTGACATCCTTTCTTCCTGTGTATTATTCTATTAATATTTATTTATTATGAAATAGTTTAGGTAGAGAGGTCATACTATCCTTGTTAAGGTTTTTGGCCAGGTTTTCCTTAACAACTTAAGGCGAATGTCGGGATGTCTAATGCGACGTTTACTATACATTTCTATTTTTTTCCCTTTTGTTTTGTTATATTTGTTATTATATTTAAATTTGTATTGTGTTTGTTGGACCTAGCCACCGGAGACTGGTGCCTCTAAGTGGGTCATAATAAATTTATTTATTTTATTTAAAATATGTTCCATTTTTATTTTTTTGAAATATTATTTAATGTTTTTTTCAGCACTAGAGAAAATAATAATTTTTTTTTAAATATATTAATTAAATAATAGAAAGTAAAACAAAAATGAAGACAATTCGGAAAAAAATACTTTCTACTTAGCCTATATATACTTATATAATATTGTTATATAGGTAAGAGAAACTAAAAGGAAAAATTAAATATTTCAATTTAAAATTTATATTCAACTATCAAAAATGATGAAAGAAAATTAAAATGAACAACTTTAAAATATAAATCGTAAAAAACCAGAGAGAGATAAATACTATATGTTAAATAAGAATTCAAATTTGGGCTTCTTGATGACGATTTCCCGCCTTCGCTCTGATTGGCCGAGCCGTATGAGACAACCTTGTCATCTATTAGCCTTGATAATGGAAAGTGAAATGTTTCCACTTTTAGCTGAGTGAGAGCGCTGCGAGCGTCATTCAAACCTCCCTGTTCAAACCAAACCAATACAGACACTAAATTCAAATTAAGATATAATAAAATGAATTTTAAAATCTATAATTGAACTAATCCTTTTCAGTTCTTATAAGTATAGTAGATTTTAATAAAAAATAAATTTAATAAATTATTGAAATCTTCATAGGGTTTTTTTTCCATAAAATATAAATGTGACCGTCCACATGAAAAGGTATCAAATTTTCATTGGGCTAATTTTTCAGGATTTAGTAAAAAAATTTTTTTAGTACTCATTCCGACTCTCTAGTCCAGCGTTTCCCAACCTTTTGAAGTCCACGGCACCCCAAAGGTTCGTTGGGAATAATATTACACACTAGCGGCACCCTTCCTTTTTTTCCCTATTAAATCGAAATTCGAAATTTTTTTTCCACCCTGGGGGAAATTTTTTTTCCCTTGCGTGAAAATCATTTGACCTTTTTTTTGGCAAAGCTTAATTTTTTCCGATCTACGGAAAATTTTGCCGCTTCCATTTTAATCATTTGACCTTTTTTTTAGCAAAACTTTATTTTTTCGCCTATTTATTTTATTTATCTAAATACCCCCCTCTCGCGGCACCCTTGGGTGCAGGGGGCACACCGGTTGGGAACCACTGCTCTAGTCCTTCATCCTATATGATGAAACCCACACGGTCACAGACATAATGCCCAAAATGGTATTTTTGGACTCAGGGAGGTCTAAAAAGTGGAGAAACATCAAAATCTCGAAGTCGAATTTTTTTACGATTAAAATACTTTCTCTTTATATTCTATACGAGAAAGTAAAAATTGAAAAAAACAGTGAGATAAGAGAAAAGGGACTAAACAAACTTGAAACTCATTTTTCTCAAAACTATTTTTTTCATAACCAAAATTTTAAAAATCTGGTGTGACTGGCGCACAGCACACAACTTTCTCTTACCTTCGGTAATCGAAAGTTGTATTCTGTGCTTGTCTCACCAGATTTTTTGTGTTGACATGTATTTAGTTTCCGACAGTAGGGTACATTCGATTTTCAAGATGTAAAATTTATAAGTATGGCAAAATATTTATATGTTATTACCATGGCAACCATTTCTCCTATCTTTTCTATGGAGTACAAGAGTAAAGTGGTCTTCAGAAGATTTCAATCACAAAATGAGAATATACATTTTATAGAGAATCTAAAAAATAATTGATTTTTGAATTTTAAAAAAATCGTTGGAGCAAATTTTGAGAAAATCGAAAAAAACTGAAAAAGTGCATCAGTAAAGTACTAGTACTCTTTGGTCGATTTTGTTCAAAAGCTTCGTGTCACGTCCAGGGGGGTGCCTAACTTAAATATAAAATTTCAACTTCCTAGCTCTTCTCGTTCTTGAGATATTTTGTTCACAGACAGACAGACACACACACACACACAGACAGACCATGTCGCGAAAACCACTTTTTGGATTCAGGGGACCTCAAAACGTGTATATCCATCAAAATCTCGACATCGAATTTTTGACATGAAACCAATACTTTCTCTCTCTATATATATTAACTATATATAGAGGTAAGAAAAGTAAAAATTCATAACCTCCAAACAAAAAATTATACAAAAATTCTAAAAATACTTGCTCAGCTGAATGTGTTCTGTACAGAAAACAAAAACTCAATTTTAACTCGGTTGAAGATTTGGTACCTTTTCATGTGAGGGTCGCAAATACATAAACATAGGTCCTTAGCAGAGCTAGAGATCTCGTCTATTTAAATAGGCTTTCGCTTTCAGGCCCGAGCAGTAAAACTTTTCTAAATTATAATGGATACCAATTAAATTAAAATTAATTTTTTAAAAATAAAAGCGTGGTCAAAAATGCCCCCCCTAGGAGAATAAATATAGACACAGCTTTAATTGGTATTCAATTGCTACTGGTTGGTATTCCATCATCAATATTCGAAATTTTTGGATTCAAAAGGACATAAAGTCCAAAAAAAAAAACACAACCCTTTAAATGGTATATTTTAAATATACTATCCGCTCAGTCCGCCTTAGGCAACAATTTCTATTATTTTTCATTTCAGAGATTTAATTATTTGGCTTTAATTTTTCATATTGCAAGACAAAACTCAATGGACAAATCTGCATTTTCTGGAAATTTTTCCTTGACTCTATAACGTCCTCTATGAAACTGCAAAATTCCAAAGGAAAATTGGTCAAACAGAGTGATAGACCGTCACCTCGCTATTATATAGATATATAGAAGATTATATTATATTAATAGATTTTTAAAAGAGGTGGCAGAGTTTATTTTCAGATTCAGAGGTGCCGGCCACTAAAATGGTTAAGAACCACTGCTTTAGAGTGTTACTGGGTGTCCTGGTAGTTGGGTGTGACTGATGATCTCACGCCTCCGCAGTGGGCCATTGTCTTTGATTTGGTGGGAAGCTGGAAGGCGTGGTCCAAAACTAAACTCTTCCTGTAGACCGCCTCTCCTGATCCTGTGCCTTGTCTCTATTTTTGGCAAGAATTTGATACGGAAAGGGACAAATATGAAAATTCGGAAGAGAGGTGAAATCCTGATATGTTCTTTTCTACTATTATTAAACTGAAGTTATTTACTAATTAAATTGATGGTAGAGTGAAGGGAGAGCAGTGAGTGAATTTCCGTGACCATTTGAAGATCACGTCCACCATAACGGCTTCCAGGTCAAGTAAAAAAAAAAATCTTGCGACATTTTCATCTCACGACATCACAACATCATGACCAACACGTTTAAGCGATGGGTTGAAAAAATTTAACAGACACTCAATAAATTTAACAGCAATTTTTTTTTATTTATTAAAAAAAAAAGACAATCAAGTTCCAACACTTGACACTTCCTCTTTCCTTCCCTTAGATCGATCGAATATATATATCGTATATAATTGCTGAGTGTTCTCTCATGAGGCCACATCTTGTAGGTACAGTGAAGGACAATGTTAAGTCCCACCAATGCGTTTTCTACCTGTGATTATTTCATTGTTTTTAAGAAAAATATTATATATTTTTTAATAGAAACTTTCATGGTTCAATTAGAAAATTTCTAATAAAGATTTTCATTTTCTTTTATCAAAACAATGAAATAATCACAAGTAGAAAACGCATGGGTGGGACTTAATATTGTCCCTCACTGTACGTGGATGGCGACAGCGAGCTTCCCGAGCTGGGACAGACAGTCTTTCTGTTCTTTGTATGTCTGTCTCTTCCTTCTTCTTTTCAACAGGCGTCAGAGCGTGCGACGGATCAGCCTGTTCTATCCTTCTCTGTCTCAAAAAAACATGATAGGATTGAAGGGAAAAAGTAAGGTCCGCCGACCCCGCATCGCGGAAATAAGGCGAGACCAGAAGAAGAAGATATAGTGGTAATTGCTGAGTGTAGGTCTGTCACTCTGACCAACTTCCAGTTGGAATTTCGTAATGAAATTTTGCATCTTTCTGAAGAGACCAGGAGAAATCCTCGGGTCCTCAAATTCAAGGAAGGCGGTTAGTTAATTTAATAAATCATTACACTAAATGACGCACTAGATCATGTGAGTGGTATTCGGAAGACTGTGAAATAAAAAATTCAATGAAAGGACGAAATTTTACACTTATTATCAACCAAAAGAATAAATTAGGCGGATATTGCACCTAATAAAATAAATCAAGCCTCAGTTCATATTTTAGCCGTTTTTAATTTGTTTCATTCAAAATTTATTTATGTCATAAATTCGTTGTAGGTGATGTCTTTTTAGGAGGTATGTGATATGTATATAATTATTATGTCCATCTAACTGTCTTGAATTTAAAAGAGATGTCTTAAATACAACACAACATTGTTTCATTTGATTGATTTATTAGCCGTCAGAAAGAGAAAGAGGAGATTGAAGATGCCCTCAAGAAAAGGAAATACCTCCTCAGCAATCATGAGTAAAATTAATATAATCAACTTTTTTTTAAATAAAAATAAAAAAAAAAATATTTAGAGAGATGTATGAATAAAGGGGGACCTAAGCGTTTTATTTCTACAAAAGTAACACAGAGGCGTACCGAGACAGTTGGGCGTGACTAGAAGAGGGCTATATACATTTTGTACAGTGAGCGCCACAATTAACTCCCCACCTGATAGCGAGAGCCTTAAGTATATGATATAGTATACGGCGTATAGTAAAATAATTTTAATGACAGAAAAAGTAAAACGTAAAATCTGGTGCAGATGATTTTATTTTACCTTTTCAAATTTAAAATTATTTCACCATAAACCATGTACACAGTGGGAGACAATATTTCCACCCATGCGTTTTCTACTTGTGATTATTTCATTGTTTTTAAAGAAATAATAAATATTTTTTAATGGAAACATTCATGATTCAAACCTATTTCCAATAAAGATTTTCATTTTCTTTTATAAAAACAATGAAATAATCACAAGTAGAAAACACATGGGTGGGACTTAATATTGTCCCTCACTGTACTATACGATATTCTTTAGGCTCTAGCTATCAGGTGGGGACTTAATTGTGGCGCTCTCTGTACAAGAGTTCAACGCGGAAAAAATTTTTTTCGAAACTTTATTTTTCCACCCTGCGGAACATTTTTTTCCCCCTCCTGTTAAAATTATTTTACCTTTTCTTTTTGGGAACCGATATTTTCCCCTGCCCCGGGCCTCTCAAAGACAAATATTTGGGGGCCTGTGCCGACTCGGCTTTCTAAAGAGAAATTATTAATAAATAATGACATTGACTCAATCCAACAAGAAAATTGAAGTCACTTATCAAGTAAATGGTTGTACTGACTTAAGAGTGCCTAAATTCTGTAAAGGAGATGGCTACACAAAACAGTGTAACACTTAAATGGGTGCCAGGATATACAGGAATACAAGGCAATGAAGGAGCAGAGCAACTAGGAAGGATGGGAGCAAATATTCCGAACCAGTCTGTGGGCTGTCACACAAGAACCTAAGACTGGAGATTGAACGATTGAAGGAAGAAGAAAATAAAAAGTTATGGGCAAAAAACTCAAGCGAAGAAGTTCAAAACACTTCCGCAACAAAATGTAAAGAGACTCATCGCTCCAAACAGAAACGAACTAAGACTGATAAGTGGTCTTCTAACAGGACATTGTCCTTTAAAATATCATTTAATGAAGATAGAAGAACTGTGGACCATGTGTGAGGGTATAGCACGAATCCGTCAAAGACAACAAATTTTTGAAAGGGCTGAAATAAAGCCTGAGGACATCAAAAGCCTATCCAAGGAATATACTGCCCCTAGTAAAATTGACGGGATTATTCTAAGGACAAATAATGGACAAAAAGGAAAGGAGTTCGAAATGCCTAAGGCCCAATACCAAAATCAATGGAGCTAGATTTCTATGCGAAGAAAACTATTAAGTTTCTCTATTAAATAAGCCTACTCAATAATGAAAATTAAGTAAAAAAAAAAAAATTATAATTTTCTCTTACCATTTTCGATTGTGATGCCCAAGATGAGGCGCATAGGCTAAGAATGCGAATTCTCAACTTTTTCTTTTTTCATCTGGTGTTCGAATTCGAATTAGCTAGTAGGCCAATTTCCATTAAGGGCCTGGCAAAAAAAGAAGGAAGAAAAGGAAATAATTTTTATTTTTTAATGGATGGAAGATCGGTACAGGTTTTGATTAAAATTAGAGTAATATGACCGGGACGGGACTATTGGAAAGTTTCAAGAGAGCAAAAATGATATTTTCATAAACTCATACTGGAAAATTAATAATAATATATTCATTTTTCATTCAATGTGTGTGAGTTTATGAAAATTTAGCAAGCTTAAATAAAAATGATCAAAATTTTTTTTGAGATAATATTAACATGACAATTAAAAAAAAAATAATTTAATAGGTTTTGAGAAGATAGATTTGCACCCTTGAAACACCACTTTGGCAGATGGATATGAAAGAAAAAATTATAATAATTGTTTTTAAAAAGTTTTTAATGGGCTCTTAATTGCGATCCTGCAGAAGATGACAGACATTGTAAAGGATTATAAATCAAAGGAATGTAAGAAAAATGTGAATCTCATTCTGAAGAGTAGCAATATTGCAGAAAAATGAAATGAAATTTAAATATTACAAGTAAAATTAAATTAGGTCTATATGAAATAAGATTAGTAAATCGTACAAATTGTAAAAAAAAATTTCATTAATGATGCATTCATTATAATATTCTAGCAATAGTGCATTGAAACTTAAATTACCCTGGTCACCACAGAACTAAGTGTCTCCTCCCTCCAAGCAGAAATATCATCTCAATATGAACTGCATTTAGCAAAGATCGGCTAGAGATAAGTTTATTGGTGTGATTTTATCTCTTTAGGATCGATCCTAAAAAGTGATCAAATTGATAGAAATTTCTGTTTAGGTATACATGTATTTAAATTAGGAATAGACCAGTGATGATCTAATAAAGTAAATTTTTCTTTGGAAATAATAATCAGACCCATTCAGTCACAAAATTAAAGTTTACTTAGGAGAGTTAAATCTTCCTTAATGAGAATTGCCTGGGTTTTATACAGAAAATATATATAAAATCTAATTTCTCATAAATTTCGTAATTTTGCTAGTAACTCATTTTCATTCACAACGCATTTCTCAAAATACTCAAATTTGGACAAATTACCCAACATACGGGAAATTTTATTTTTTAAAAACCCAACATTATATGCCGCGAGCTTCCGAAGCCTCCATATACTAGCGTGAATAATAGAGAGCTGATAATTATCAGAACGCGGACAAATTTACTTTTTATTTTAAACAAACGCCCGAATTTGGTTGTACCTAAAATGGACAGATGCACATCATTTAAAAAACATGAAGTTAATATTGATTTGATTACAATCAGGGGCGTAAGTAACACCCCCACAGACTCCGCAATGCGGGGGGGGGGGGGGGGGGGGGGGGGAAAAAAAAATAAAAAAAAAAAAAAAAAAAAGCAGAGAGCCGGGCGCATAAAAAATATATAAAATAATTTTAAAAATAAAATGTAGTAAAGACATGAAAATAAATTTTACAATTCATTAAGATATCTTAATAACACTGTTCGAAAGAGAATTTTTTTCTGGGGTTTTATGAAGAGATATAGAGGAAAAAAATTTTAATATAAAATTAGCTTTAAAGTGGCTCTAATTATGTATAACATATAATAAGGAATAATTGTATTAGGGGTGTCTAAAATTTTAAAAAAAAATCTGTAAAAATTTGGTTTTTCTAAACTTAAGCCGTTTGAGGCACCACTAAACAATAAAATGTATTTAAATTTAAAATTTTTGGAATTCTATATTAACAAATTTTTTTTTTTTTTTTTTTTTTTTGGGGGGGGGAGGGCGCCAATCAATGTATTTACTTACGCCTCTGATTACAATACCTCTTCTTTTAGAAGACTAGGGTAAAATGGTACCACACAGGGCTGTAGCCAGGGGGTCCAAATCCTCCCGATATTCCGAAAAATTACAAAAAAGAGAAACCTGGTGTTAAAATTTTAAATTCTGTTAGAAATTAAAAAAATATTTTATTTTCTTTATTTTTAAAATTTATCCATTTGGGTGGTGAGGATCTCTTGGATCCCCGAAAAACTTTATGGCTACAGTCCTGGGACCACTCTAATAATGCAGGAATATTGTATGGAATATTACTGCAATATATTAAGAAATATAGAGATAATAGAAATTTAAGGCTTATCTGATTTTAAAAACAAGAATTCAAATCAAACCCACATTTAATTCTTGAGGAGATCATATCCAAAGGAGAGGAAATCAAATCCAAAAATGAGAAGGTAAAATATTTCTCTTGAGGATAAGGATTGGAGAGTACGAATATGCACCTAAAAGAAGAAAAAAATAATTATATTAGATAAATTTTATAAAAGAGATAATTTTTACAATTTTAAATTAATTAAAAATAAATGAAATTTTGATCCGAATTTGCCTAAATATAAAAGAATTTTAAAAATAAATTTCTGGTAGAACTACGTCTTTCTTGAAGGTGGGAGGTAATTTTAAGAAATTTATGGCAATCAGTTTAATTACGGATTTTGACATGAATCCAATACTTTCTCTCTCTATATATATTAACATATATATAGAGGTAAGAGAAAGTAAAAATATAAGTCACTTGGAAAAAGGATGATTTTTATAAAGTTTATAATAATCGCTCTACAACATTGACGTAGCTAGATATTATATAGATATAGATATTTAGAAAGGTATATATTTGGTACAGGAAATATTATAGTTTACAACAATTTTCACGATTAGTAAGATTCAACTAATCTACTGTTTCGGACAAAATTTTTTTGTCCACCTTAGTTCTTTTTTTTAAACACTCACACTTTTTTTCTCTTTCACACTCACACTCACATTCACTCAGTCTTTTTAAGACATTGACGATAACCTTTATTAATTAATTTATATATTGGGGGTCCAGGCATTTGTATTTAAGCCATTTGGTATCCAAATGGCCTAAATAAAATCATCGGACTGCCTGGGGCCCGAACCCGTGACTTTTGGTATACGAGGCTAGCACGCTAACCCCTACACCAAGTCCGAAGGCTCCTCAGTCCTTGTAGGCTAATCATTTATGAAAATTAATGAAAATTTGTCTTTGAGAGGGTCCGGGGCTCAATATATCCGATGTTTTAAAAATATTTTTTGTATGGGGGAAGAGGATATTTAAAAATGAGTTCGCCCCCCCCCCCCCCGAAAAAATTCTATATACGCTCCCGGCGACATGTAAAAGTAAAACAGTATTTTAATAAGATTGCACCTAATCGTAACAGAAATTATTAAATAAAGTAGACTAGCATATTTGTAAAATACTCAAAATGAGTTAAAAAAACAGCAAACGCCTAACTATAATTATAAAAAAATTTATAAAAAGGCCTAACTTGTAATTGTGCAATTTTTTGTGGAATCCTTTGTTGTTTACACTTATATTTTTTTTATAGATATTCATATTGTTTTGATGAATCATCAGTATCTCTATATGACAAGCTAAATCAATCTAAGCTTATGACTTTTCTATCTGTCCTGATGATGAGCGCGATGAGCGTTCGAAACTTCGACAGAGAAAATTATATATTTTTTTTTTTTTGTGTTGGCTGCCTATTCATCATCACTTGAATACATACACATCAGCCATATCCAGTTATAATCGGTATTCAAAATGAATTCCCATTATTTGAAACAAGCCAATGGTCAACTAAATTAATTATACTTACATACGTAGATAGCATAACATACAATAATAATAATAAAACTTTGTTCAATTAATTAATTGAAATAATATTAAGATTCAAAGACTATCGATTCGTCCTCTAAAATAAAATGGGAAATTGGAGTTATTTCTTGCATGACTGGAGTCCTTTAAGATCTCTTTTAAAGGATATATTTAAATAAAGAAATAAAATAAAAAAGAAAAAAAAGAAAAAACTTACGAGTCGAGGCAAGAAATGCTGAGAGGACAGCGCAGAGAAGCGCTGCCTCAGGACGCATCTGGAACAGACAGAAATGAAATAGACATTTAGTGAACAAGAATCAAAAGACGCTCTTTTTTTTCCTTTAATAGATTTCATAAAATAGTCAAAATTTATTCATATATACAGGAGAAATTTAATATTAAAATTATTATGTAGTGTCAACAATTAGAAGAAATCAGAAGATGTCTTGCTGTAATTATGAAATTACACCCACAATTTCCTATATTTCTAATCTGAATATTCATTGCTAGGCTAAAGAGAAGAGAGCATATCACTCACGAATTGTTATTTAAAATCTTACGACACATATTCCGGGAGATAATTTAACATTACACATTTCTCCTTTTTTTTCAATACGCCTTCCTCAAGTTGTGTCTCTAAAAGAAGGAGGGGAATGACCAAAACTTTTAAGGTGGACGAATTACTATCGATAAATGAAGCGGTCGGGGCAGATAGTGCTAACCCACGAATTTATTTTTTAGTTATGAGATATTGCAATTGTAAACTTTGGAAATAAACAAAACACCAATAGGGAAGATTGTTTGCTACTTTCAGAGCAATCTAATGGCAATATCAGGCTGAGAAACAAATTGTACAACTAGTGCAGACTCAAATGATGGTGCTGAAAAGATGAGTTTGTCATAATTGTGGGGGTTAGCATAGCACTATCTGCAACCGACCCCCTTCAAATATAAGACCAGAAATTCATTGAATCACCGGTAATAAGTCTAATTTTTGTAGCAGCTCCGTATTTTTGTAAATTCTTTGGTAGTCAAACCATAATCGAGCCGCTATCAGATGAGGCGAGCATCTATGCAACGGCCCAGGGGCTTTTACAACACATGATCCATGATCCTTAATAGTTGATGGATTTGAAAAAATACTGTCTACTTTCTTTTTTATTTATTACTTTTTAACACTCACTTTTTTTCCCATACGCACCTCTTTTTCGGCAACTCAGGCCATATAAGACTTTTAACGATATATATTTGGAGTTCATTTGGTATCCAAATGGCTTAAATAAAATGACCGGACTGCCTAGGATCCGGAACCCCTTGGTATAGAATTACCTAAACGTCAGTTTTCGCCTCTCCCATATAAGACAATTCCTCGTCATCGAATCACAAATTATGAGGTCAAGCAAAGAAGATGAAGAATCTTAAATTTATGTCTTTTTCAGACTTTGAAGAGTTTTACTCTTTATTTGGGATTCAAATTTCATTGGTCTCTTTAAAATGATTTCTAAATTTCAAATTTATATTGTTTTATAAAGAAATTCCCTCTGTGCATGGATTCGAGCATACCCCTGCTCTGGCCCTCCTTTGCTATTAAATATAATAACGAATAACGATTATTTTTAAATGATTCATATCTAATTAGAGTTAAATAAAAAAAAAAAGTTAATCTCTCCACTTATCATAAACGATTAAGTATAAAGAGTTAAAAAGAAATTTATAAGAATAAATGCTTTATGAGTGAGAATTAGCTCATAGAGAACCTCAAAAAAATTAAGGATTAAAATGAATCTTTTTGTATTCTACAATAATTTTAAACTAATGAAAGTGAAAAGTTTTTTTTTATTATCTTTAACCTAGTTTAAACGCTATTTTCTATACTATTCAAAATAAATAACAATGATTATTTCTTTTTAATCGTGATATTAAAATTAAGGCAATATGCAAAGTTTGTTTCGTATTTAATATCTACTAAAAGAGCATGACATGGAAATGTTCTCAGGTTGTCTGGAAATATTTCGTCACCAGGAAAAAGTCTCAATCAAAAATATTTAAATAATATGCATAAATATAAAAGTGTTTAGTTGGGAAATACAGGGCGAGAATTTATCAATACTTTAAAGCCGATCTAGAATATTTTTAACCATTTATATGTTAGGAAAAAAAAAACAAACAATCCTTTCTGGATATTGAATTTGTTTTGTGTTCTTGAACATCTCAGAGGTTCTTGTGCTAGGAGCCAATGGTATCTTTTCCGTTCAAAGCGATATAAATTTTTCTAAATTATTAATAGGAAGATAAGGAGAATAAAACCAGCCTCTTCTCTTACTACTTCATTTTATTGACAATATTTCGGAACCACCTCAGTGCTTATATGAAAATTCTGGTAAAAAACGACAAAACAAGTGTTCTCTAAATTTTTACTTTCTCTTACCTATGTATATATGTAATATATATATAGAGAGAAAGTATTGGATTCATGTCAAAAATTCGATGTCGAGATTTTGATGGATCTTCACGTTTTGAGGTCCCCTGAATCCAAAAAAGTGGTTTTCGCGACATGGTCTGTGTGTGTGGGTGGGTGGGTGTGTGTGTGTGTGTGTGTGTGTGTCTGTGAACAAAATATCTCAAGAACGAAAAGAGCTAGGAAGTTGAAATTTTATATTTAAGTTAGGCACCCCCATGGGACGTGACACGAAGCTTTTGAACAAAATCGACCAAAAAGTACTAGCACTTTACTGATTCACTTTTTCAGTTTTTTTCGATTTTCTCAAAATTTGCTCCAAAGATTTTGATTAAGATTCATATATTAATTATTTTTTAGATGCTCTTTGAAATGTATATTCTCATTTTGCCCATTGAAATCTTCTGAAGACCACTTTACTCTTGTACTCCATAGAAAAGATAGGAGAAATGGTTGCCATGGTATCAAAATATAAATATTTTCCCATACTTATAAATTTTACATCTTGAATTCAATTGTACCCTACTGTCGGAAACTAAATACATGTCGACACAAAAAAATCTGGTGTGACAAGCACAGAACACAACTTTCGATTACCGAAGGTAAGAGAAAGTTGTGTGCTGTGCGCCAGTCACACCAGATTTTTTAAAATATTTTATGAATTTGTAACAATCTCTCTCAGAATTTTTATATATGCCCTGAAGATGGTCTCTTTAGAGGGAGCGAAATATGCAATAAATCAAGTAGTGAGAAAGAAGAAGAGATCGACGTTTCGGGCTCCAAACGCACCCTTCTTTGGGACCGGCAGTCAACAAACATTTATTGAATTAAAAATGATGTATATAGTAGACCTATATCCTTTATTATGTACCCTGTTTTTATACTAGCAATTTTGGTAGAAGTTTTATAAACTGTAATATTATTGTATAAATGTCTTTTTATGTATTGTGTTATTTATATGTATATTTTTTATAATGAATATTTTTTAAAACATTGTACAAACAGTGGATGGCTGAATGGCGGAGGCTAACGACCAAAAAATAAATGAAAAAAAAAATGATGTACACAAAAGATTTTTTATAACTTTTTTTTTTTTTTTTTAATTTAATCCGATTGGAATTTCTAATAAATTCATTAAATGTTTGTTGACTACAGATGCCGAAGAAAGACGCGATTGGCTTCCGAAACGTCGACCAAAAGAAATTAAGTAATTTTTTATTCTCCTGGCTGCATATCTATCTACCTTCCTTACAAAAAAAAATTTAGTATAAAACATTATTAAAAATTTGCAAATTTCCCCATTATGTCTGGTTTACACGAGAAGAGTAGAGTAGCTAGAACAAGCTACTGCCGTAGGCAGCTTGAACGGTTTATTTTTGTTCAAGAAGGCGTTAACAACGGTCTTGAAGCTGATTTAGAGGAGAATAAAGTGGATTCTCTCCATTTCCATTTATAATTTAATATTTGGGCAAAAATTTTTGCTCAGGGGCCCACATCTTGTGGGTACGTGGATGGCGACCACGAGCTGCCCGAGCTGGGACAGGCAGTCCTTCAGTTCTTTTAATGTTTGTCTCCTTTTTCCCCTTTTTTCACACGCCAGACCGCGTGGGGGGGGGGGCCGGCCCCTTTCTTTCTCCCGCCAGAAACGTAATATTGGGTTGGGGGGGTGGGGGGGGGGGGGCCGCCCCCCCACCAAAAAAATTATATTTGTGTTTTTTTAGCATCGGAGGCCATTTAGAGTCAGTCTCTATTTATATCAATTGGTTGGAAGCCAATTCAATTCAATTGATATAAAATTTTGTCGCGGGATGCGAACCCCTGACCCCTAGAACAATAGGCAACAACTCTGCCATCTGTGCTCTGGCCCAGGGGCAAATAAATTAATTGGGAGAAAAATTATTGGATTGAATTAAAAAAAAATGTTATTAATAAGAAAAAAAAAAATTTTTTGTTTTGATCCGAGAGTGACAGAAAGCGGGCACAAAGTTACAGGATGACAAATGAGAACCGGACGTTTAAAGTTCAATATGTAATGCAAGAGGACATGCGAATTCGATCCTGGGGGGGGGGGCTATCTACTCGTTCCAGGCTTCCAACTAAAATTAGCGTTCACACGATTCAACTAGCTCTCTTTAAACTAAGCTACTCGTTCAAGCTACTACCCCCGTGTAAATTAGGCACTACATGAAATTGAAATAAATTTTCAAGTAAAGTACAAAAATATTTAGCGATATCAGAATAAAACATTCTATTAAAATTAGCATATGATAATTGAAATATGCTATTTAATTATTTAGAAATCGCTTTTGTTCATTAAAATGGTTAATATATTCAAAAAAATTTAATCCCACGTCTATCAAAATTAATAGATCTTATATCTTAAATAGATCTTTGTATTAGTAATGAAACAAAATGAGGGAACAGACATTTGTTTCCTGACAGTGGTGGAGCCAAGCAAGGGATGGGGAGAATTGGGAAAATTATTTTATTATTCTACCATACTTCTTCGAGCATGTAAATTTCGTAAAATTTTAATTCATAACTATGAAATATGGTATGCCTTATAAAATATTTAAAAAAATCTGGTGTGACTGGCGCACAGCACACAACTTTCTCTTACCTTCGGTAATCGAAAGTTGTGTTCTGTGCTTGTCACACCAGATTTTTTGTGTCGACATATATTTAGTTTCCGACAGTAGGGAACATTAGAATTCAAGATGTAAAATTTATAAGTGTGAGAAAATATTTATATTTTGTTACCGTGGCAACCATTTCTCCTATCTTCCCTATGAAATACAAGAGTAAAGTGGTCTTCAGAAGATTTCAATTGCAAAATGAGAATATACATTTTAAAGAGAATCTAAAAATTAATTGATTTTTGAATTTAAAAAAAAAATCGTTGGAGCAAATTTTGAGAAAATCGAAAAAAACCGAAAAAGTACATCAGTAAAGTACTAGTACTCTTTGGCCGATTTTGATTAAAAGCTTATTTTTCCGGTCCCGGGGGGTGTTTAACTTAAATATAAAATTTCAACCTCGTAGCTCAATTCCTTCATGCTTAAAATTGAACACACACCCACCCACCCACCCACACACCCACACACCCACCCACCCACAGACAGACCATGTCGCGAAAACCACTTTTTTGAATTCAGGGGACCTCAAAACGTGAAGATCCATCAAAATCTCGACATCGAATTTTTGACATGAAACCAATACTTTCTCTCTATATATATATTACATATATACATAGGTAAGAGAAAGTAAAAATAAATAAAATAATCTCTTTTTCATACACGGAAAAATGATCTCTAGCCAAAAACTTTATAATAGCTAACTTAATAATTATTAGAGTGAGGTGGATAGCTGACAATGAGTAGATCTTGCATAAAGGGATGAGGAAAAGAACAATTGCAGCTAGATTTATATCTTTATTTTAACTGCCACAGTTACACTACACTCGTCGGCACAGGATTTAAGTGTGTTTATGGTTAATTTAAAAATCTTTAACTATTTTTTAAATTAACTATAAACACACTTAAATCCTGTGCCGACGAGTGGCAGTCAAAATAAAGGTAAATAAACCTCGTCTCAGAATTGAATAAAAAATTATTAGATTTATATCGTTTATTAAGGCACTTCAAGCCGACGTTTCGGTCAGATAATCGACCAACTTCAGGGCTGAAGTGTGTCAACAAAACTCAAAAAGTTGAATGATACAAAAACCTTGGCTAGCATAGCCTTTGGTTCTTATTTAATGGCAATAAAACTTGTACTTTTTTGAGTAGTTTTGTTGACACATTTCAACCTTGAAGATGGTCGTATATCTGACCGAAGTGCCTTAATAAACCAAATAAATTTAATTAAATATTTATTAATTCATATATCCGAAAAAATAAGGGTGTGCCGCCGGGAGTCGAACCACGGATCCTCCGATTGGTACTCAGAGTGCCCTAATATCTTAAATATTATATATAATTTCTTATTTATCAAATAAATTTAGCTGCAATTAAAAATAATAATTATCAGGCCTATTATTAGAAAAGAAGAATTCGATGACGGTTGTGAGTGGTAATTAACAGGAGCAGTGTAGGCAAACTCGTATTTAAATAACGTCTTCGAAAGCATCGTTTCCATTTTCACGACTATAAATTGGTAATGTTGCTTAGATTGATACAAAAATATAACATAAATTTGCATATACCATATAGACTGTATATAAGAATTGTAGTAGGTGACTTCGCTGTATTTTTTGAGTTAACTGGGCCCGAAACATCAGCGCTGGCCGAGATTGTTTCTGGCCTGTATGAACCGATATGTATCAATTTAAGCAACATTAACAATTTATTGTGGGAACGATGCGTTCCCGAAACGAAGACTTTGCCTTCATCCACCTGCTCCTGTTAATTATTATTATTATTTTCATATTTTTGCAAATCTTTTTGTTTTGAATTTTTCGGCAAGTTAGAGTTATTTAAATTATCGATATGATTTCTTCGTTTGCCTTGTAAAATAATTAAATTCAATTATCCAACGAGCAAAGTCATCTTGAGTAAACAAATTGCCATAAGGCATTGAGTGGTTAGCCCTCTAAAAATCCTTAAGCCAAAGGGAACTTATAAGAAGGTTGAAGACATCTCAGATAATTATAGTTATTTCATTTACCACTAATTTAAATTAATGAGTAACCTTGCTTCAAATGGCTAGTAATGAATTATTAAAAGAGCATAATCTTTTCTTTCTTTTTAAGGAATAAAATTTCCACTTTCACTACTTTACAAACATGGATTGGATTATACGGTAGACCTGCTAAAAGGAGTTATTGATAACAATTATATTATTTTGAGATGAAAATAAAATCACACGTAAATGGGGGTTAAGATTTTAATATGATTGATAATAGAGGCGCAAATCAAAAATTTTTTCTCTTTTTTTTCTTTTTTTCAAACAACACCCTTCTCCTTTTTCCTCCCCCCCCCCCCCCTCCCCCCCCCCTTTTGGCCACTTTCGTCCTAAAAATATTACACATTAAACCTTTTTAATTAAATTAATATATTGGGGTGTGGGGGGTTTTTTTTTTTCCATTTGCCAATCCCAAATCTAAAATAATAAAAGAAAACCGGGGCCCACCCCGGCCCCTAGGTTTGGGGGGGGGGTTTGGGAGGTGGTCCGCCCCCGACCCACCCGGGGGCGGGGTAAATCTGATATGATTGACCGAAGAGCGCACAACTTTCTTTTTCATTCAGTATATTTGAAATTTGTGTGAATGATATCCTATCACAGATTTATTTATCACATAAAATTTTTAAATTATATTTCACGGATGGCTACCGGGGACGCTCCACACGCTGATTGCTCGGGGTCACCATTCCCGAGTTTTCGCCGCGCTTGGCATTGCTAAACTGCAACGATTCTGGTGACAGTTGTTCTTCTCCGTTGCCATGCCCCCGGCTAGATTTATTTTAAAATGGAAAATAATACAGTATGTTATAACCAAAAATAATGACATTTTTTTACAAGTGAATATATTAAAAATTTTACATTTTCTTCATAATTTTTTTGAGAAAATGAAAGAAACAAATTTTTAATTTTTTTTAATTTTGTCCTTTCAGCTACAGAGGCCATTTAGGGGTTTTGAATTTTATTGCTATATGTCTATCGGCGAACGTCTATTCAACGCGTTGAATCCGAGGATTTTACCATGGTTGGCATCGCAGAGAGTGTAGTTCTTTTTTTTTTAATTTTTACGCCTACACGGCCACGGCAGAGAAACCATTTGGCCAGTTCCCGGTTTAAAGAAAATAAAAAGCGGTCACAAAAACAGATGAGAGGAAATTAAAAATCTTGTAACAACAGACCTAATCCTTACCAGCTCACCCTGTAGATTAAAACACTGTAGAAGGACCGTCATCTTTACAGGAAACAGGACTTCATTCTCAAGTGATACATATAACTTATCAACAGATCTTTTATTCTTCGGGCAGCCCAGGAAAACATGATCCATGTCTCCCACTGTCCTACCATCACAGTCACAATAAGGGTGTTCTCTTAGATTGAAAAGGTACAGTCGGCTGGGCGTGGCAACATGCCCTAAGCGCAACCTGATAATTAATGATATCAAGTTCCTATAAAGATGACAGTCCCTGAACCAGGTTTTATAGGGAATTTGAGGAATTACAGAGTAAAGATGAGAACCCCTCGTCTCGGATGTTCGATTCCAGTGCTGCTCCGCTCCATGATTATATTTATAAAAATTAAATTTCAAAAGTGAATGTGCCATATATAGAAATCTTCATGTAATGATAAAAACAAATTATTCTATTAAATTAAAAAAAAAATCGTAACCAGTGATTGACCTTGGCCTTGAGAGTGGATCAATTATAATGAAATCAAACTGATTGAGAAACACTTGGATCCGAAATTTGAATTTAAAAACGGCATCATTGAATGATTTTTTTTTTTTTAATAAAGAAATGTCCTCTGATCAAAGCGCTTTCTCTATTGACATCCTTGGCGACTAATTGGAAATTAATTTAATTAATTAGAGACAATTAAAGTATAATAAAATCCCTCAAATTCAATAAAATTTATTATAATTTAATTAATGTTAATTTTATGTGATTATCAATGAGGATATTTCGTTAACTATTTGTTCCGTATATCTTGAAAGTGGTCTAAGTCCATGTTTACCTAAATTAAGATATTTGTTATTGATAATGTCCGAAAGCAGTGATGAAGATAATTTTAATTAATTAGTATTTAACCTGTTTTTGGATAATTACATTAATTGAATAATCAGTATGCTTAATTAATGCAGTTAAACAAAATTTACGTATTTATGTACCTATAAAGCTTAAAATTTAATATTAAATTTGAGAAATTATTTCATCCATGGGGGCAATAAAAATTGTCCAAACTTTTGAAAATAATGTATTGTAGATCACATATTTTTAATTTTTAAAGAGAACATTCCTTTTTACCAAATGATAACTTTATCTTCTTTTTTTTATAAAAAAAAACACTCACACTTTTTTCCCATTCACACACCCATACACACAGACTTTTCGGCAACTTAGGCCATTTAAGACCTTTTACAATACCCGTTATTTGTAAATATCTAGTATATCTATTGGGGTCCAGGAATTCTTATTTAAGCCATTTGGTATCCAAAAATCATCGGACTGACTGTGATCTGATCTCTCGACCCTTGGTATACAAGGCAGGCGCGCTAACAACTACACCAAGCCCAAGAGCAGCTTTATCTTATTTTATTCAACGAGCTATGTATGTTTGTTTATTTGTTTGTAAGCACATCAGTTCTCTCGAAAACGGCTCTATCGATTTTTTTTTTCAAATTTTAAATATACACTATTTCCAGAATAGAAAACAATGTACTATTGATGTCGTTTTTGGAAAACCTCGAGTACTAGTACTTTTTTCCATTTTTCTCGAAATTCGCTTTAAGATGTTTTTAAATTTTAAATATAAACTATTTCTGGTACCAATACGAAATTAGGCTAGTTTTCGTCTTTGAAATGTTTCAAGTACTAGTACTTTTCTGATGTACTTTTTAAGTTTTTCCTAAGTTTTCTCGAAAAATAAACCAACGAGCTCCAGTTCGGTCAACCCGGAACTTGTAAATGAAATAAGACAAGAAGATTTTGTAACAACAAAATTATTTGAAGACGCAAATTTTGAAAGGGCAAATAATTCTAACAATAAACTGGTTAAAAATATGTCGGTTGCCTTTAGTCAATTTGAAGCATTTCTCTGTTGAGAGGTGGGAAAATTAAAAAACAAAAATTTAAGTTATGTTGAATTAACTTGGGGCTCCTTCAAATTTTATAACGAATCTGGTTGTTAATTTTGAAAGGGGCCTAACTCCATTATTGGTAAGAAAACATATTATTCACTTAATAATTAGAACTATAAATTTAACACCTTTAGTTACACTTAAGCATAAGGAATCATTATATTAGTATCCTGTACGTATATTTTTAATTCCATTGAAACATGAACCCTTAAATATCTTAATTTAAGTATAAATGCACTTAGGCCACTTTCAAAATAAACGGTTCATTTATTTGTTATGCCTACAACTAACTAGACAAGCCTGTATCAATCAAAGCCCAAGAGTAGATGGGCCTCTGATTAAACCTTTTTAAATAATCTTGAATAACTCCCCCCCCCTCTTTTGCTTTTCTTTTCCGCCTCTCTTACTACCGGCATCCTTCGACATGCTTGTTACTTTGGAATTAACTTTTTACTTTTTTATTTAACGTTTTTATTTTATGTAATGATAAGTATCTTGTTTATTAATCAAATAGTTATTTTATAAGCAATAATATTTATCAACAAATATGCTTAAATCTCGACTCCTTAAGACGTAAATTTTCGTTAATATCACTATAAGTTTAAGAAAAAATTAATAGCAAATAATTAAAATTTTATTTTCAAACAGACAGACTTAAGATGTTATATAAGCTAATCAGGAGAGGTCACAGGGGTGAGGGGGGCTTAGAAGTTTTAAACAGAAAAAAAATTAATTTTTTTTTTAACACACAAGTTCTTTATTAACGCTAATTTGAATCCGGAACTGGCCTAAATTATTATTACCCCCATTAAGCTCCACTCCTTGTATCCCCAACCCCTATTAACAAAAATCATGGGACTGCCATTTAGGCTAATTGTCCTTCTAAAGTATTTAGGGGGAAAAAATTAATAACTAATAAATCAATAAGATGTTATAAAAGCTAATCAGGAGCGGTCATAGGGCAGGAGAGGGGGGAGTAGTCGTTGAGGGTTGAGGAGGCTTTCCGTTTTCTTATTCATTTGAATTTCTTTCTAATTTACCTATATGTTGAAAATAGAGATCATTGTACAGGAAGCGAGTTTTCATTTCATTTCTTCAATTACGTCAAAAATCTATTTATTATATACAGTTGTTATTTTAAAGATTTCATTTGTAACGACCTTGACCGTGAGTATCGAGCATAGGAAAAAAAGCCTGAGTGAATAACACGGACAAATTATTTTTTTGGAGGGGCTTGAAGAATAACAAAAAAGTGTCCTTTGTGAGGATGTATTATGTTCGTTTCAAACAAAAGAAAGGGAGCAGGAGCAGCCAAGAAATTAAAGCCTCCGATTTTCAACAATTACAGAGACGTTTTGGGAAAACTTTATTCTCCCATCATCAGTCTTTCAAATTGTATATGTCCTGGAGTTGTCATATGGACACAATACATTCATTGTGCATTATAACTATGGGCGATTCTACATAAATGATGTGGATTTTATAGCTGGATAATCGTTAATAGGTAAATAAAAGAATATCAGCCAAAATTATTTTATTTATTGGCCCCCCTGGAGTGACGTTTCGGTCTTGGTCAAGACCATCCTCAGAGCTATAACAACATAGAGTATATTTTTTATTTGTGAAATTTTACAAATTATAACATGGCATAAATCAGAGATATAATTACATTGCGGACTATCAATATAAGCAATATAATTATAATATCTCCGATTTTTATTATATTGTTATTATGTTATAATTTGTAAAATTTCACAAAAAAATATACTCTGTATTGTTATAGCTCTGAGGATGGTCTTGACCAAGACCGAAACGACAGCCTAGCGGGTCAATAAATGAAATAATTTTAGCTGCTATTCTTTTATTTACCTATAATACATAAAGAATGTATTGTGCCCTTATCACAACTCTGGGACATATAAAATTTTAAAGACTGATGATGGGAGAATAAAGTAAACGTCTTGGTAATTGTTGAAAATCGGAGGCTTTAATTTCTTGGCTGCTCCTGCTCCCCTTCCTTTGGTTTAAATCAACAGCCACGTACTTTTTTTTATTTCATTTAAGTTCTTTTTCGGCAGCGAGGTCATTTATTTATTTCACCAGGATTAGTAGCCAATCTAATTGAAATCAATTCTTGCATGAAACGGGATGCGAACCCGCTACCCTTGGTATTAAAGGCCAGCGACAGTGAGAAAAAATCTCTGTTTTCTGGACTTAGCCAATTTATTTAGCTCAATTTTAATTCGCAGAATTAGAATCAAAGCAACAAACCATGAGAAGATAGAAATCCAACTGGCTATTTCAGAAAAGACGCATCTCATGGGAACTCAATTAAAATTGGATGAAAGTGAAGTTTGTTTTTTTTTTCAGTAAATGACAAATCATGTTTTCATCCTTAGAATAGTGTTAGTATTTTAATTGTGTTGGAAAGGACGATGTTTTCGGTTGCGAATACCCTGACGAGTCTACCCTAAAGAAAAAAGATATTTACCAACGCAAGTTGGAGCACATAAAGAAAACTTTTTAACTTTAACTTATTACAGATCAGAAGAAAAAATCTTAGCTCCTGTAAATCGTGGTCAGTATCTCACAAGAAGTGTTAATTTTTTTTTTTTTTTTTTTTTTAATTCTCCTTGGTGGCCCCTGAGGCTATTTTGGCACTTTTCAAAATGATGACTACCGGAGGACGTTCCACACGCTCGATTCTAGGGACAATTGGTGGCAATGCCAAAGGATGGCTGAATCTAGATCCCTTAGCATTGCTTAACACCTTGTTGGCTGTAATCCCTTTAACTTCTTCGATAACAATTTCGCTATTATTAAAAATCTGGTGTAACTGGCGCACAACACACCATTCTCTTAACTTCGGTAATCAAAAGTTATGTTCTGTGCGCCCCAGTCCCACCAGATTTTTCATGTCGACATAATATTTTTATTATAATAATAATATAATAATAATATACTTAGTTTCCGCCGATATATTAGAATTCAAGATGTAAAATTTATAAGTATGTGAAAACATTTATATTTTGTTACCATGGCAACCATTTCTCTTATCCTTCCTATGAAGTACAAGAGTAAAAATTCATAAAATTTCAATGGTAAAATGAGAATATACATTTTAAAGAGAATGTACAAAAAAAATAAATAAATGATTTTAGAATTTTAATCAAAATCGTTAGAGCGAATTTTGAGAAAATCGACAAAAACTGAAAAAGTACATCAGTAAAGTACTAATATTCTTTGGCCGATTTTGATTAAAAGCTATTTTCACACCCTACGGGGGTGCCTTACTTAAATATAAAATTTCAGCCTCCTAAATCAATTCCTTCATGCTTTAAATTGAACCCAGACAGACCGACAAACAGACCATATGGCGAAAACCACTTTTTGGATTCAGGGGACCTCCAAAACGTGTATATCCTTCAAAAATCTGGACATCGAATTTTTTACATTAATTCAATACTTTCTCTATATATATGTACAGTATATTAATATTTACATATAGGTAAGAGAAAGTAAAAATAAACAAAACTTTTGATTGGCCTCTCAAAATTAAAAAATAATTTTTTAACATCAAATTTGTTATGGCTCATCAACTATTAAAATAAATATTGTGTGACTGGCTCCCCTCACCCTACGTTTTTTTTAACTTCGGTGTTCTAAATTAGGGCACTCTAGTTTTTTTGTCCTAGATTTGGATTTGGTTTGTGATTGTAGGGCGCCATTGAAGTAAAGTGAAGATGTAAAATTTATAAGTATGGGAAAATATTTATATTTTGATACCATGGCAACCATTTCCCACTTTTTCTATGGAGTACAAGAGTAAAGTGGTCTTCAGAAGATTTCAATCACAAAATGAGAATATACATTTTATAGAGAATCTAAAAAATAATTGATTTTTGAATTTAAAAAAAATCGTTGGAGCAAATTTTGGAGAAAACGAAAAACTGAAAGGAATCAGTAAAGTGCTAGTACTTTTTGTCGATTTTGGTCAAAAGCTTCGTGTCACGTCCCATGGGGGTGCCTAACTTAAATGATAAAATTTCAACTTCCTAGCTCTTTTCGTTCTTGAGATATTTTGTTCACAGACACAGAGACACAGACACACAGACAGACAGACAGACCATGTCGCGAAAACCACTTTTTTGGATCTGGGGACCTCAAAACGTGAAGATCCATCAAAATCTCGAAAAAGAGAGGATAATGTTAAAGAGAAATGCACAAAAGGGAAAAAATGTCAGCACCGAAGCTTGACAAGCGATTTCATTTATTTTGTAGGAGAGACCCTGACCGACGAGAGTATTTTTTTTGTGGCTTAATACTATTCTTGAGGCGCTGCGCTTTCCTTCGACATGCCCATGATCGCGGACAATGTCCTCGTCCCCTGACCCCTGTCCCCTCCCTCCTCCTCGCCGTGAGTACACCCACCAATTGCACTTTCGTTCAATTGATTATTCCGGCCGTCTACGATTTGAACAGTGAAAATAATCGCATCTTTTTCCTTTCCATTAAACTCGCCGCTTGTTCTAATAAAATTCAATTTTACTTTCTTGTTTGATTATTTAAAGGATAAATGAACTTTTTCCAACAAAATTTCAATATGAATTATTTAAAAGGGCAAAAGAGAGGTGTAAAAAGTTTGATTTTCTTTTTGTCGATTTTTGTTAAACTTTCCTTTTTTTTTACACCTCGAGAGATCTGGGCAACAAAAATGATAAAATGACAAAATAAAATTGTTAGTTTTTTTTTTTATGTATTTTATCTTTTGAGAAATCTCAACAATTTAAGCAATAAGCGTATGCAATTACATCTACGCACATGAACATAAATGGATCATAATTCACATCTGTTAGATTTGAGAACAATGAATGGAATTTTTTTCCTCTTAGTATTTAAGAGATGGCTTTTTTTTATTTACTAACAACTTTTAAACTAATAAGCCTTTATGCGGCAAAAAATATAAGCAAGTTGACATTTCAAATGATTTACTTTGCTAAGTGAGATTTCGAAGAAAAAAAAAAAAATCAAAAATATTCCCTAAAGTTTGTTTTTGATTCAAATTTGAAAGCCAAACGAGCCAGGTAAATAAAAACTTTCAAATTGGTTGAAACGTTTCGGCTTTAACGAGATAAGGTCATAATTAGCCAATTTAGAGAGTGTTGACTGGCTAATTTTATTTATATACCGTATCTACATGACATTCGTAAGCATCTTATTACTTATGTTAATTTATATACAAATGTCAGGTATAAAAATAAAATATTAGCATGACAATTAACTGATTATGGCCTTATCTCATTAAAACCATCAAATTTGATTTTTTTATCATTTATTATCAGTGGCAGACAATTTCCCTTAGGATTGTGGCTGATTAAAATTTAAGGATTTTATCATGGAAGGGGTTTGTGGTTCAAGAAACGAAATAATATTTGAATTATTTTTTAGGACCACAAAAAATATCTCTTTTAAAAAATTTAGAGGATCTGCACCCCTGAAATGGTTATTCACGGTAGATTTCAATCAAATTTTATGATGTCCTCTCATGCCGTGTCTGAATTGATTAAAGAATCCGAACTCAGAGATGAAAGGAGATTTACATAAATTAATTTTCAGGAAATCATTAAAATCCTCTTCAACCCAAGAGATTAAACAAATAGTTTAAAGATAACAAAAAGTGAAGTGATCAGGTTCTAATTTCACTTCTAAAATGAAAAATGTGCAGGATAAAAAAAAGACAAGAGCCGGGCGGCGATTATGGAAGTGGCACAAGGGTTTTCTCAGGTGACTTGGGAAAAAATGCAAGTGTTCATTAGAAAAGGAAAAACTTGAGAAACCTTTTATCAATTTAGATAGCAATTAAAATTTGTTTGCCAAATATATTTAAAATTTATTCAATTTGATGGATGGTCTTTTTTTCCTTCTCTCGCTAAAAGAAGCAGCGCAGCTTCAGGAAATTCCTGGCATGACAATTTCCTTCCTTTTTGAACTTTCGAAAGAATGTAATAATAAAAAAATATTGTAATATTCATTAAATATAGGAAAAAAATAATATTTATACAAAAGCAAACCTTGACATCAAAACTTTATAAATATTTTTTTATATAAAACGATTTCTAA